>CM022946.1:11575244-11760218 GCA_012931725.1 Litsea cubeba | reverse complement strand
AACGGGTCAATGGGCCGGGTTTTGGGCCCAACTGACCCAGTAAGGTCACGGACCTTACAACTCTCACAAATAAAAAGAACATTTGGTCCCCCAAATGCCTAAACATACCTCATCTGGAAAAGATAGGGGTACGCTTTCTGCATCTGCTCCTTCAGCTCCCACGTTGCTTCCTCCGGACTGTGGTTCTCCCACTGTACCTTAACCCACTGAATGGTCTTGGTACGCAACACTACCTCCTTCGTGTCGATGATCTGCGCTGGACGCTCCACATAGGTGACATCCGCCTGAAGCTGAAGTGGCTCGTGCTGCAACACGTGGGTGGGATCTGGAATATATTTCCGAAGCATTGAGACATGAAATACGTCGTGCACACCCGCTAACTCTGGCGGTAGCATCAAACGATAAGCCACGTCTCCAATCTTGCTCTTAATCTCAAACGGTCCCACAAACCTCTTGGCAAGCTTCCCTTTCTATCCAAATCTGACAACACCTCTCATCGGAGACACTTTCAGGAAAACCATATCTCCCACTTGGAATTCTAAAGGTCTCCGCCTCTTGTCTGCATAGCTCTTCTGACGATCTCGTGACTCCTTCATTCTCATCTGGACAACTCTGACCTTCTCACTGGAATCAGCAATCTCTGAGGGGCCATGAAAACTTCGAACTCCAACTTCCTCCCAACATGCTGGGGTCCTGCATCTCCTTCCATACAATGCCTCAAATGGTGCCATACCAATACTTGAATGATAACTGTTATTGTAGGCAAACTCACATAGAGGCAAACTCTCATCCCAACTCTCCTTGAAATCCAAAACACATGCTCGGAGGAGATCTTCCAATGTCTGGATTGTACGTTCTGACTGTCCATCTGTCTGAGGGTGGTAAGCTGTGCTGAACTTCAACTGAGTACCCATAGGATGACTGAAAAGTAGACCAAAACCGAGAGACAAACTTAGGTGTCTCGATCGGACACTATGGACTTAGGCACTCCATGCAACCTTGACTATATTGTCCCTGTACATATTAGTCATCTTGTCCCATAAAATTGACCAGTCTTGAATGGCAAGAAATGGGCTGATTTAGTCAGTCTATCAACAATCACCCAAATAGCATCATTGCCTTTCTTGTATTCGGCAACCCTGACACGAATCCATGGTAATATTCTCCCATTTCCATGTGGAATCTCCACGGGTGAAGTTAAACCAGGAGGCTTCTTGTGCTCTGCCTTAATTTGCTGACAAGTCATACACCTGGAGACAAATTCTGCAATCTCTTTCTCATTTTCACCCACCAATAGTGATTCTTCAAATTCTGATACATCTTGGTACTCCCTGGATGAATAGAGTATCTGGTGTGGTGCGCATGTCATCAATTCTGACTTGATGTCTTGAACATCTGGCACACACAACCTATCCTTACAGTACAAAACTCCCTCTATCAATCTGAACTCTGGCTTGTCATCCACATGATCAATGATTCTCTGCAACTCTGGATCATCCTTCTGGCATTCCTTGATCCTGTTAACTATTTCTGGCTCCCAAACTCCCCTAGTAGCAACTAGGACCTTCTCATTGACTGGCCAGACTTCTACATCCATGTCTCTGAATTGCTCCATCCATCTCCATTCAGGCATTATACATCCACTGAATGCTGCCTTTCTACTGAGAGCATCTGCTACAACATTCACTCTTCCAGGATGGTATTTGATCGGAAAATCATAATCCTTTATGTACTCCATCCATCTCCTCTGCCTGTTATTCAGATCACCCTGTGTAAACAGGTATTGCAGACTCTTATGATCGGTATGCACCTCAAATCTCTCTCCATATAAATAATGCCTCCACAGTTTCAATGCAAACACCACTGCTGCTAGCTCCAAATCATGTGTGGCATATTTCTTCTCATGATCTTTCAATTGCCTTGATCCATAGGCTATCACCTTATCATGCTGCATGAGAACACATCCCAATCCTACTCCTGATGCATCTGTGAAAATCACAAATCCTCCACTTCCAGCGGGTAAGGCAAGTATCGGTGCTGTAGTCAATCTGGTCTTCAGCTCTTGGAAACTCTTTTCACACCCCTCCGTCCATACAAATGGAATATCCTTCCTCGTCAACTTAGTTAACGGAGAGGCTATAGTAGCGAACCCTTTCACAAACCTTCTGTAGTAACCTGCAAGTCCAAGGAAACTACGAATCTCCGCTACATTTCTCGGGCTACTCCAATTGACAACTGCTGAAATCTTCTTGGGATCCACTGTTAATCCTTCCTTAGAGATAATGTGGCCCAAAAATGCCACTTGCTCTAACCAAAACTCACATTATCTCAACTTAGCATACAGTTGGTTATCCCTCAAAAGTTGCAAAGATGTTCTCAACTGATGCTCATGTTCCTCCTTAGTCTTTGAGTATACCAAAACATCATCAATAAAGACAACTACAAATTGATCCAAGAAAGGAGCAAATGCCTTATTCATCAATGCCATAAAAACTGCTGGAGCATTTGTCAATCCAAAAGGCATCACTAGAAAACTCAAAATGTCCATATCTCGTCCGGAATGCAGTCTTAGGAACATCCTCCTTCCTGACTCGCAATTGATGATAACCGGAACGCAGATCTATCTTTGAAAAGAATTGAGCTCCCTGTAATTGATCGAAGAGCTCATCGATCCTCGGTAACGGGTACTTGTTCTTAACAGTCATCTGATTCAACTGTCTGTAATCTATGCACATCCTCATAGTCCCGTCCTTCTTCTTCACGAAAATCACCGGAGCTCCCCACGGTGAAACACTGGGCCTGATAAAACCCTTATCCAACAGATCTCCAATCTGAGTTTTTAACTCTTTCAATTCTGCTGGTGCCATCCTATAAGGGGCCTTTGAAATAGGTGCTGTCCCTGGCTGCAATTCAATCGTGAAATCCAACTCACGAACAGGTGGCAATCCAGGAATCTCCTCCGGAAACACATCCGGGAATTCTCGCACCACTGGAATCTCATCAACCGACTTGGACTCCTTATCTTCCGCAATAAATGCGATAAAACCTTCGCAACCGCTCCTCATCAATCGCTCTGCCTTTAATGCAGAAATCATCCGAGTGGAGATGGGCTTTTCAGCTCCAATAAACTCAACACTACGATCTGCACTCTGCAACTTCACGGTCTTGTTAAAACAATCTAACACTGCTCGGTTCTTGGCAAACCAATCCATACCAAGTATCACATCAAACTCCGCCATCGGTAAGATGATCAAACTGACGGTCAGCTTAACTTCCCCAATCTAAATACTACACCTAGGGTAGATGACATTACCGAAAAAATATTCAAGGTTAGTTCCAATATGCCCCAAGCTAACATCACAATGCTAGAAACAAAACTAAAAGATCAACCTACTGACTAACGAAATCCTCACCGGCGTCCTATGGTTTCTACAATTTTTACCTTGAGAAACCAACCACTTGCTCTGATACCAATCTGTCACGTCCCCCGAACCCGATTAAAGAAATAACCGGATCCGGAGAGTGAATTTTAGGACTATTTAAAAATTTTGTCCTTTAGGCCCACGGATCGTAGTCCGCGGTGAGGATTTAATATTTCAAACCTCAAACCTCATGTGGTACAATACAAATAGAGTCCAAACAACTCTAGACATATGGAATCTCAAGCAATGGATAATAATCTCATTAAATTAAAGTTTGAAAGAAAGAGAAACAAAACTAAAAAGTTAAGTAATTTATTACAATGGCCAACCCACTAAACATGGCCAATCAAAGAAACAGAGTCAATGTAATATAAGGTTCGACGAGAGAAATAATGAATGAAAGATAATCTAATGAAACCAAGTGTATCTCTCTCGTGCCAGGAGGTGATGACGCTACTCTACGTCATCGGCACGCCACTCTCGTGCCTCCTCTGCTGGTTGGAGATCCTCTGGGATCTCCTCACCTGCCTGCTCCTCGTAGTAGTACTCACCTGATGTGTCTGCACACCAAGGAACAAAGTCAACGACATGTTGAGCAATAGATATACAAAACATAATAAACACGACATGCATCAAGTATAGAGTAATGACAGGTATAAGATCATACGAATACAAGAATATGAAGCTAGGCATAAAGCGAGATTAATAAGCAGAAGCAATAACAGGAATCCTAGCAATCATCTAACAATAACCACTATCCATGCAAATGCTAACAAGACAAGCAAGAGGGAGACTCCGAGGATGTCCTATGCCACCTCCCGGGGTACCAGTAACAATCCCCTTGGACTACTGATACCATAGTCCGGCTCCAGTGGGATCCTAGCTCCCTGTCCTGGGAATAGCAGCACGGTCCTAGCCCGCTCCCAGCTATTCAACGCCATGGACGCCGTCCTACGCCGACTGCCCACCCCGACAACCGGAGTAACCGATTCGTCATTAAATCCCAAACTGCAGATGGCCATGATATGCAAACAATAATAAAGTGGTTTTGACTCAAGAACAGACAAGACAAGCAAGTCTGGCTAGTTCCAAGCATAAGACAAGTTCTTAGGGATTATCTCTTCTAGATCAATACAAGACAAGCCACGTGATAATCCCCTTCATACTAGCCAGTCATGTTCATCAAAACAAGACACGGGTTCCTATGGTACACTCTAAGTCAAGTCCAAGTCCTAAATTCTATAAGAATTTATGTTTCATAATTGATTAAGTATTTTATGTCAAGAGTGTACAAGGAATATAAGCAACGAATACAAGTCAAAAGTCAAGGAGATATTACAATCCAATCCTAGGCAAGTGGTGTCATCCCTGTATTCCACGTGTTCTAACGGAGTACATGTGGAAATTGGATCAATGATGCTTTTAGGAAAATCCCTTGGTGTACAATCATGTTAAGCATCTATTGGTTCAGTTCCATATGCATTCGGTTATACCATATGTAATACACGAATACCTAGACAACCCATCGAATTCACACCAAGCCACGTGTTTCGATTTCAATCCCCATTAATGGTCAAGTGAGAGTAAGTTTATGGTTTCCAATATCTAAGGCCCAAACCTAGGTTACCGGTCTCTTTTCCAATAAAACATAAGCTGGATTAATAATCTAAGTATTTACATCACTTCTCGAACTCCGATCGTGATGAAACTAGAACCATTGGATTCTACATTCTAAGAGCTTTCCAACGGTATATAGCTCGTGAAATTCCGACGAACGGATCAAAAGTTATGACCGTTGGAAAATCTGCCTAAAATCGGTCAACTGCCAGGAGTTAGAACGTTCGAAGAAGTGTTCGAACGTTCGTCCCAGGCCAATTTCCCGAGAGCTCAAGTGTTCGAACGTTCAGGAAAAGTGTTCGAACGTTCGTGTGCAGAAAGTGCTGTTTGCTGAATTTTTTTTGTTCTAGTTGTTCCAGATCATCTCCATTCTGTTCTAAACCTTTCCCAATGGCTATATCCTGCACAAAATTGAGCCTCCTGCTCTCCCAACAATTCATTCCATCCACATTCCATTCTATTCCATTAAGAAATTCTAAAACAACCTATTATCATCAATTATCCATTTTCCAAAAATCTTACCTAACATATAATTTCCAATTAAAATCACAACAGGCTTGGAATTAAAGGGAAATCTACAGAAAACATAGCCAATCAAATGAAACAAACATACATGCTTATATAGGAATTGCAGATCTACTTGCCTCAACCCAAAGTGAAGATTGGAATTGGGTGAAATTCGAGGAGAAGCCTTTCTACTCCGAAATCCCCAATCTAACCCGATACAACGCAAACTAAGAAGCCAAGAAGAAGATAGGAAGGAAAAGAATTAAGATCGGACTTAATCTAACCAAAGAAATGATAAAGTGAAAATAAGAGATTGTGAGGAGTCTTACCAAAATGATACCGGAAGCAAGAGGGAATCGAGGGGAAGACGATTAACGGATCGGATCTCCGAATGGGGTCTTCTAGGGCTGAGATCTGGCTTCACAAAGGAAGAAGAAGAAAAGAGAGGCTGCTGGTTTACTTTGTTGCAGAGAACGAATGAACAGTTAGGGTTAGCTTTCGTTTAAGAAGATGATTAAGGAGGAAAAGACCGAATCGCCATTTAAGTGGGTCCGGTGAAAGAATGGACCACTTGAAAGGTTTCTGATCGCCGGATCGCGATGAATCAAGAGACAAAATTCATCAGAATGACAAGACCTTTCCAACGAACCCAAAAATCACGGCGTTTGGAATATTTCGGAAAAACACTCAATTTCCCTAAATTGCAAACTACCCCCCTGCTATGATCAAACGAACTCGGAATCAAACGAAACTTCGCAGATACTATTCTAATGCTAAAAGAAACTCGCTCATGATCTAAACCCACTTAAGTATCTAAAATACAATTAAATAAAATAATAACAAATTAAACGGGTCAATGGGCCGGGTTTTGGGCCCAACTGACCCAGTAAGGTCACGGACCTTACAACTCTCACAAATAAAAGAACATTTGGTCCCCCAAATGCCTAAACATACCTCATCTGGAAATAGATAGGGGTACGCTTTCTGCATCTGCTCCTTCAGCTCCCACGTTGCTTCCTTCGGACTGTGGTTCTCCCACTGTACCTTAACCCACTGAATGGTCTTGGTACGCAACACTACCTCCTTCGTGTCGATGATCTGCGCTGGACGCTCCACATAGGTGACATCCGCCTGAAGCTGAAGTGGCTCGTGCTGCAACACGTGGGTGGGATCTGGAATATATTTCCGAAGCATTGAGACATGAAATACGTCGTGCACACCCGCTAACTCTGGCGGTAGCATCAAACGATAAGCCACGTCTCCAATCTTGCTCTTAATCTCAAACGGTCCCACAAACCTCTTGGCAAGCTTCCCTTTCTAGTCCAAATCTGACAACACCTCTCATCGGAGACACTTTCAGGAAAACCATATCTCCCACTTGGAATTCTAAAGGTCTCCGCCTCTTGTCTGCATAGCTCTTCTGACGATCTCGTGACTCCTTCATTCTCATCTGGACAACTCTGACCTTCTCACTGGAATCAGCAATCTCTGAGGGGCCATGAAAACTTCGAACTCCAACTTCCTCCCAACATGCTGGGGTCCTGCATCTCCTTCCATACAATGCCTCAAATGGTGCCATACCAATACTTGAATGATAACTGTTATTGTAGGCAAACTCACATAGAGGCAAACTCTCATCCCAACTCTCCTTGAAATCCAAAACACATGCTCGGAGGAGATCTTCTAATGTCTGGATTGTACGCTCTGACTGTCCATCTGTCTGAGGGTGGTAAGCTGTGCTGAACTTCAACTGAGTACCCATAGATGACTGAAAAGTAGACCAAAATCGAGAGACAAACTTAGTGTCTCGATCGGACACTATAGACTTAGGCACTCCATGCAACTTGACTATATTGTCCCTGTACATCTTAGTCATCTTGTCCATAAATTGACCAGTCTTGAATGGCAAGAAATGGGCTGATTTAGTCAGTCTATCAACAATCACCCAAATAGCATCATTGCCTTTCTTGGTATTCGGCAACCCTGACACGAAATCCATGGTAATATTCTCCCATTTCCACTGTGGAATCTCCAACGGGTGAAGTAAACCAGGAGGCTTCTTGTGCTCTGCCTTAATTTGCTGACAAGTCATACACCTGGAGACAAATTCTGCAATCTCTTTCTTCATTTTCACCCACCAATAGTGATTCTTCAAATTCTGATACATCTTGGTACTCCCTGGGTGAATAGAGTATCTGGTGTGGTGCGCATCTGTCATCAATTCTGACTTGATATCTTGAACATCTGGCACACACAACCTATCCTTGCAGTACAAAACTCCCTCTATCAATCTGAACTCTGGCTTGTCATCCACATGATCAATGATTCTCTGCAACTCTGGATCATCCTTCTGGCATTCCTTGATCCTGTTAACTATTTCTGGCTCCCAAACTCCCATAGTAGCAACTAGGACCTTCTCATTGACTGGCCAGACTTCCACATCCATGTCTCTGAATTGCTCCATCCATCTCCATTCAGGCATTATACATCCACTGAATGCTGCCTTTCTACTGAGAGCATCTGCTACAACATTCACTCTTCCAGGATGGTATTTGATCGGAAAATCATAATCCTTTTATGTACTCCATCCATCTCCTCTGCCTGTTATTCAGATCACCCTGTGTAAACAGGTATTGCAGACTCTTATGATCGGTATGCACCTCAAATCTCTCTCCATATAAATAATGCCTCCACAACTTTCAATGCAAACACCACTGCTGCTAGCTCCAAATCATGTGTGGCATACTTCTTCTCATGATCTTTCAATTGCCTTGATCCATAGGCTATCACCTTATCATGCTGCATGAGAACACATCCCAATCCTACTCCTGATGCATCTGTGAAAATCACAAATCCTCCACTTCCAGCAGGGTAAAGGCAAGTATCGGTGCTGTAGTCAATCTGGTCTTTAGCTCTTGGAAACTCTTTTCACACCCCTCCGTCCACACAAATGGAATATCCTTCCTTGTCAACTTAGTCAACGGGGATGCTATGGTAGCGAATCCTTTCACAAACCTTCTGTAGTAACCTGCAAGTCCAAGGAAACTACGAATCTCCGCTACATTTCTCGGGCTACTCCAATTGACAACTGCTGAAATCTTCTTGGGATCCACTGTTAATCCTTCCTTAGAGATAATGTGGCCCAAAAATGCCACTTGCTCCAACCAAAACTCACATTTACTCAACTTAGCATACAGTTGGTTATCCCTCAAAAGCTGCAAAGATGTTCTCAACTGATGCTCATGTTCCTCCTTAGTCTTTGAGTACACCAAAACATCATCAATAAAGACAACTACAAATTGATCCAAGAAAGGAGCAAATGCCTTATTCATCAATGCCATAAAACTGCTGGAGCATTCGTCAATCCAAAAGGCATCACAAGAAACTCAAAATGTCCATATCTCGTCCGGAATGCAGTCTTAGGAACATCCTCCTTTCTGACTCGCAATTGATGATAACCGGAACGCAGATCTATCTTCGAAAAGAATTGAGCTCCCTGTAATTGATCGAATAGCTCATCGATCCTCGGTAACGGGTACTTGTTCTTAACAGTCATCTGATTCAACTGTCTGTAATCAATACACATCCTCATAGTCCCGTCCTTCTTCTTCACAAATATCACCGGAGCTCCCCACGGTGAAACACTGGGCCGGATAAAACCCTTATCCAACAGATCTCCGATCTGAGTTTTCAACTCTTTCAATTATGCTGGTGCCATCCTATAAGGGGCCTTTGAAATAGGTGCTGTCCCTGGCTGCAATTCAATCGTGAAATCCAACTCACGAACATGTGGCAAAACAGGAATCTCATCCGGAAATACATCCGGGAATTCTCGCACCACTGAAATCTCATCAACAGACTTGGACTCCTTATCTTCCGCAATAAATGCGATAAAACCTTCGCAACCGCTCCTCATCAATCGCTCTGCCTTCAATGCAGAAATCATCCGAGTGGAGATGGGCTTTTCAGCTCCAATAAACTCAACACTACGATCTGCACTCTGCAACTTCACGGTCTTGTTAAAACAATCTAACACCGCTCGGTTCGCTGTTAACCAGTCCATACCGAGTACCACATCAAACTCCGCCATCGGTAAAATGACCAAACTGACGGTCAACTTAACTTCTCCAATCTGAATACTACAACTAGGGTATATGACATTACTGCAAAATATTCAAGGTTAGTTCCTATGTGCCCCAAGCTAACATCACAATGCTAGAAAATAAAACTAAGAAATCAACCTACTAACTAACGAAATCCTCACACGCGTCCTATGGTTTCTACAATTTTTACCCCCGAGAAACCAACCACTGCTCTGATACCAATCTGTCACGTCCCCCGAACCCGATTAAAGAAATAACCGGATCCGGAGAGTGAATTTTAGGACCAATTAAAAATTTTGTCCTTTGGGCCCACGGATCGTAGTCCGCGGTGAGGATTTAATATTTCCAACCTCATGTGTCACAAGAAATATAGAGTTAATACAACTCTAGGCATATAGGATCTCAAGCAATGATTAATAAACTCTCATTAAATTAAAGTTGCAAGAAAGAGTAACAAAAACTAAGGATTAAGTTATTTATTACATTGGCCATCCCAAGATACAAGGCCAATAAAAATATGGAAGTCAATAATAAAAGAAAGGTCAAACGAGAGAAATAATGAATAAAGAATAATCTAAAAGAATCCCCATGTATCTCTCTCATGCCGGGAGTGATGACGCTACTCTACGTCATCGGCACGCCACTCTCGTGCCTCCTCTGCTGGTTGGAGATCCTCTGGGATCTCCTCACCTGCCTGCTCCTCGTAGAAGAACTCACCTGATGTGTCTGTACATCAAGGAACAAAGTCAACGACATGTTGAGCAATAGATATACAAAACATAATAAACACGACATGCATCAAGTGTAGAGTAATGACAGGTATAAGATCATATGAATACAAGAATATACAACTAGGCATAAAGCGAGATTAATAAGCAGAAACAATAACAGGAATCCTAGCAATCATCTAACTATAACCACTATCCATGCAAATGCAAGCAAGACAAGCAAGAGGGAGACTCCGAGGATGTCCTATGCCACCTCCCGGGGTACCAGTAACAATCCCCTTGGACTACTGATACCATAGTCCGGCTCCAGTGGGATCCTAGCTCCCTGTCCTGGGAATAGCAGCACGGTCCTAGCCCGCTCCCAGCTATTCAACGCCATGGACGCCGTCCTACGCCGACTGCCCACCCCGACAACCGGAGTAACCGATTCGTCATTAAATCCCAAACTGCAGATGGCCATGATATGCAAACAATAATAAAGTGGTTCTGACACAAGAATATCAAGACAAGCAAGTCTGGCTAGTTCCATGTACAAGACAAGATCCTAGGGATTATCTTATTCAAGACGATACAAGACAAGCAAGCCACGTGATAATCCCCTTCCATTACTAGCCAGTCATGTTCATCAAACAAGACACGGGTTCCTATGGTACACTCTAAGTCAAGTCCAAGTCCTATATTCTATAAGAATTTATGTTTCATAATTGATTACGTGTTTTATGTCAAGAGTGTACAAGGAACATAAGCAACGAATACAAGTCAAAAGTCAAGGAGATATTACAATCCAATCCTAGGCAAGTGGTGTCATCCCTGTATTTCACGTGTTCTAACGGAGTACATGTGGAAATTGGATCAATGATGCTTTTAGGAAAATCCCTTGGTGTACAATCATGTTAAGCATCTATTGGTTCAGTTCCATATGCATTCGGTTATACCATATGTAATACACGAATACCTAGACAACCCTACGAATTCACACCAAGCCACGTGTTTCGATTTCAATCCCCATTAATGGTCAAGTGAGAGTAAGTTTATGGTTTCCAACATCTAAGGCCCAAACCTAGGTTACCGGTCTCTTTTTCAATAAAACATAAGCTGGATTAATAATCTAAGTATTTACATCACTTCTCGAACTCCGATCGTGATGAAACTAGAACCATTGGATTCTACATTCTAAGAGCTTTCCAACGGTATATAGCTCGTGAAATTCCGACGAACGGATCAAAAGTTATGACCGTTGGAAAATCTGCCTAAAATCGGTCAATTGCCAGGAGTTCGAACGTTCGAAGAAGTGTTCGAACGTTCGTCCCAGGCCAATTTCCCGAGAGCTCAAGTGTTCGAACGTTCAGGAAAAGTGTTCGAACGTTCGTGTGCAGAAAGTGCTGTTTGCTGAATTTTTTTGTTCTAGTTGTTCCAGATCATCTCCATTCTGTTCTAAACCTTTCCCAATGGCTATATCCTGCACAAAATTGAGCCTCCTGCTCTCCCAACAATTCATTCCATCCACATTCCATTCTATTCCATTAAGAAATTCTAAAACAACCTATTATCATCAATTATCCATTTTCCAAAAATCTTACCTAACATATAATTTCCAATTAAAATCACAACAGGCTTGGAATTAAAGGGAAATCTACAGAAAACATAGCCAATCAAATGAAAACAAACATACATGCTTATATATGAATTGCAGATCTACTTGCCTCAACCCAAAGTGAAGATTGGAATTGGGTGAAATTCGAGGAGATGCCTTTCTACTCCGAAATCCCCGATCTAACCCGATACAACGCAAACTAAGAAGCCAAGAAGAAGATAGGAAGGAAAAGAATTAAGATCGGACTTAATCTAACCAAAGAAATGATAAAGTGAAAATAAGAGATTGTGAGGAGTCTTACCAAAATGATACCGGAAGCAAGAGGGAATCGAGGGGAAGACGATTAACGGATCGGATCTCCGAATGGGGTCTTCTAGGGCTGAGATCTGGCTTGACAAAGGAAGAAGAAGAAAAGAGAGGCTGCTGGTTTACTTTGTTGTAAAGAACGAATGAAAAGTTAGGGTTAGCTTTCGTTTAAGAAGATGATTAAGGAAAAAGAAGACCAAATTACCCTTTTTAGTGGGTCCGGTGAAGGATGGACCACTTGAAGGGTTTCTGATCGTCGGATCGCGACGAGTCAAGAGACAAAAATGATCAGAACGACGAGACCTTTCCAACGAACCCAAAAATCACGGCGTTTGGAATATTTCGGAAAAACACTCAATTTCCTTAAATTACAAACTACACCCCTGCTATGATCAAACGAACTCGGAATCGAACGAAACTTCGTAGATACTATTCTAATGCTAAAAGAAACTCGCTCATGATCTAAACCCACTTAAATATCTAAAAATACAATTAATTATAATAATAATAAATTAAATGGGTCAACGGGCCGGGTTTTGGGCCCAACTGACCCAGTAAGGTCACGGACCTTACAACTCTCACAAATAAAAAGAACATTTGGTCCCCCAAATGCCTAAACATACCTCATCTGGAAAAAGATAGGGGTACGTTTTCAGAATCTGATCCTTCAGCTCCCACGTTGCTTCTTCTGGACTGTGATTCTCCCACTGTACCTTGACCCACTGAATGGTCTTGGTACGCAACACTACCTCCTTCGTGTCGATGATCTACGCTGGACGCTCCACATAGGTGACATCCGCCTGAAGCTGAAGTGGCTCGTGCTGCAACACGTGGGTGGGATCTGGAATATATTTCCGAAGCATTGAGACATGAAATACGTCGTGCACACCCGCTAACTCTGGCGGTAGCATCAAACGATAAGCCACGTCTCCAATCTTGCTCTTAATCTCAAATGGTCCCACAAACCTCTTGGCAAGCTTCCCTTTCTGTCCAAATCTGACAACACCTCTCATCGGAGACACTTTCAGGAAAACCATATCCCCCACTTGGAATTCTAAAGGTCTCCGCCTCTTGTCTGCATAGCTTTTCTGACGATCTCGAGACTCCTTCATTCGCATCTGGACAACTCTGACCTTCTCACTGGAATCAGCAATCTCTGATGGGCCACGAAAACTTCGAACTCCAACTTCCTCCCAACATGCTGGGGTCCTGCATCTCCTTCCATACAATGCCTCAAATGGTGCCATACCAATACTTGAATGATAACTGTTATTGTAGGCAAACTCACATAGAGGCAAACTCTCATCCCAACTCTCCTTGAAATCCAAAACACATGCTCGGAGGAGATCTTCTAATGTCTGGATTGTACGTTCTGACTGTCCATCTGTCTGAGGGTGGTAAGCTGTGCTGAACTTCAACTGAGTACCCATGGATGACTGAAAAGTAGACCAAAATCGAGAGACAAACTTAGTGTCTCGATCGGACACTATAGACTTAGGCACTCCATGCAACTTGACTATATTGTCCCTGTACATCTTAGTCATCTTGTCCATAAATTGACCAGTCTTGAATGGCAAGAAATGGGCTGATTTAGTCAGTCTATCAACAATCACCCAAATAGCATCATTGCCTTTCTTGGTATTCGGCAACCCTGACACGAAATCCATGGTAATATTCTCCCATTTCCACTGTGGAATCTCCAACGGGTGAAGTAAACCAGGAGGCTTCTTGTGCTCTGCCTTAATTTGCTGACAAGTCATACACCTGGAGACAAATTCTGCAATCTCTTTCTTCATTTTCACCCACCAATAGTGATTCTTCAAATTCTGATACATCTTGGTACTCCGTGGGTGAATAGAGTATCTGGTGTGGTGCGCATCTGTCATCAACTCTGACTTGATGTCTTGAACATCTGGCACACACAACCTATCCTTGCAGTACAAAACTCCCTCTATTAATCTAAACTCTGGCTTGTCATCCACATGTTCAATGATTCTCTGCAACTCTGGATCATCCTTCTGGCATTCCTTGATCCTGTTAACTATTTCTGGCTCCCAAACTCCCATAGTAGCAACTAGGACCTTCTCATTGACTGGCCAGACTTCCACATCCATGTCTCTGAATTGCTCCATCCATCTCCATTCAGGCATTATACATCCACTGAATGCTGCCTTTCTACTGAGAGCATCTGCTACAACATTCACTCTTCCAGGATGGTATTTGATCGGAAAATCATAATCTTTTATGTACTCCATCCATCTCCTCTGCCTGTTATTCAGATCACCCTGTGTAAACAGGTATTGCAGACTCTTGTGATCTGTATGCACCTCAAATCTCTCTCCATACAAATAATGCCTCCACAACTTCAATGCAAACACCACTGCTGCTAACTCCAAATCATGTGTGGCATACTTCTTCTCATGATCTTTCAATTGCCTTGATCCATAGGCTATCACCTTATCATGCTGCATGAGAACACATCCCAAACCTACTCCTGATGCATCTGTGAAAATCACAAATCCTCCACTTCCAGCAGGGTAAAGCAAGTATAGGTGCTGTAGTCAATCTGGTCTTTAGCTCTTGGAAACTCTTTTCACACCCCTCCGTCCACACAAATGGAATATCCTTCCTTGTCAACTTAGTCAACGGGGATGCTATGGTAGCGAATCCTTTCACAAACCTTCTGTAGTAACCTGCAAGTCCAAGGAAACTACGAATCTCCGCTACATTTCTCGGGCTACTCCAATTGACAACTGCTGAAATCTTCTTGGGATCCACTGTTAATCCTTCCTTAGAGATAATGTGGCCCAAAAATGCCACTTGCTCCAACCAAAACTCACATTTACTCAACTTAGCATACAGTTGGTTATCCCTCAAAAGCTGCAAAGATGTTCTCAACTGATGCTCATGTTCCTCCTTAGTCTTTGAGTACACCAAACATCATCAATAAAGACAACTACAAATTGATCCAAGAAAGGAGCAAATGCCTTATTCATCAATGCCATAAAAACTGCTGGAGCATTTGTCAATCCAAAAGGCATCACGAGAAACTCAAAATGTCCATATCTCGTCCGGAATGCAGTCTTAGGAACATCCTCCTTTCTGACTCGCAATTGATGATAACCGGAACGCAGATCTATCTTCGAAAAGAATTGAGCTCCCTGCAATTGATCGAATAGCTCATCGATCCTCGGTAACGGGTACTTGTTCTTAACAGTCATCTGGTTCAACTGTCTGTAATCAATACACATCCTCATAGTCCCGTCCTTCTTCTTCACAAATATCACCGGAGCTCCCCACGGTGAAACACTGGGCCTGATAAAACCCTTATCCAACAGATCTCCAATCTGAGTTTTCAACTCTTTCAATTCTGCTGGTGCCATCCTATACGGGGCCTTCGAAATAGGTGCTGTCCCTGGCTGTAATTCTATCGTGAAATCCAACTCACGAACAGGTGGCAAACCAGGAATCTCATCCGGAAATACATCCGGGAATTCTCGCACCACTGGAATCTCATCAACAGACTTAGACTCCTTATCTTCCGCAATAAATGCGATAAAACCTTCACAACCGCTCCTCATCAATCGCTCTGCCTTCAATGCAGAAATCATCCGAGTGGAGATGGGCTTTTCAGCTCCAATAAACTCGACACTACGGTTTGCACTCTGCAACTTCACGGTCTTGTTAAAACAATCTAACACCGCTCGGTTCGCTGTTAACCAGTCCATACCGAGTACCACATCAAACTCCGCCATCGGTAAAATGATCAAACTGACGGTCAACTTAACTTCTCCAATCTGAATACTACAACTAGGGTAGATGACATTACTGCAAAATATTCAAGGTTAGTTCCTATGTGCCCCAAGCTAACATCACAATGCTAGAAAATAAAACTAAGAAATCAACCTACTAACTAACGAAATCCTCACACGCGTCCTATGGTTTCTACAATTTTTACCCCGAGAAACCAACCACTGCTCTGATACCAATCTGTCACGTCCCCCGAACCCGATTAAAGAAATAACCGGATCCGGAGAGTGAATTTTAGGACTAATTAAAAATTTTGTCCTTTGGGCCCACGGATCGAAGTCCGCGGTGAGGATTTAATATTTCCAACCTCATGTGTCACCAGAAATATAGAGTTAATACAACTCTAGGCATATAGGATCTCAAGCAATGATTAATAAACTCTCATTAAATTAAAGTTGCAAGAAAGAGTAACAAAAACTAAGGATTAAGTTATTTATTACATTGGCCATCCCAAGATACAAGGCCAATAAAAATATGGAAGTCAATAATAAAAGAAAGGTCAAACGAGAGAAATAATGAATAAAGAATAATCTAAAAGAATCCCCATGTATCTCTCTCATGCCGGGAGTGATGACGCTACTCTACGTCATCGGCACGCCACTCTCGTGCCTCCTCTGCTGGTTGGAGATCCTCTGGGATCTCCTCACCTGCCTGCTCCTCGTAGAAGAACTCACCTGATGTGTCTGTACATCAAGGAACAAAGTCAACGACATGTTGAGCAATAGATATACAAAACATAATAAACACGACATGCATCAAGTGTAGAGTAATGACAGGTATAAGATCATATGAATACAAGAATATACAACTAGGCATAAAGCGAGATTAATAAGCAGAAACAATAACAGGAATCCTAGCAATCATCTAACTATAACCACTATCCATGCAAATGCAAGCAAGACAAGCAAGAGGGAGACTCCGAGGATGTCCTATGCCACCTCCCGGGGTACCAGTAACAATCCCCTTGGACTACTGATACCATAGTCCGGCTCCAGTGGGATCCTAGCTCCCTGTCCTGGGAATAGCAGCACGGTCCTAGCCCGCTCCCAGCTATTCAACGCCATGGACGCCGTCCTACGCCGACTGCCCACCCCGACAACCGGAGTAACCGATTCGTCATTAAATCCCAAACTGCAGATGGCCATGATATGCAAACAATAATAAAGTGGTTCTGACACAAGAATATCAAGACAAGCAAGTCTGGCTAGTTCCATGTACAAGACAAGATCCTAGGGATTATCTTATTCAAGACGATACAAGACAAGCAAGCCACGTGATAATCCCCTTCCATTACTAGCCAGTCATGTTCATCAAACAAGACACGGGTTCCTATGGTACACTCTAAGTCAAGTCCAAGTCCTATATTCTATAAGAATTTATGTTTCATAATTGATTACGTGTTTTATGTCAAGAGTGTACAAGGAACATAAGCAACGAATACAAGTCAAAAGTCAAGGAGATATTACAATCCAATCCTAGGCAAGTGGTGTCATCCCTGTATTTCACGTGTTCTAACGGAGTACATGTGGAAATTGGATCAATGATGCTTTTAGGAAAATCCCTTGGTGTACAATCATGTTAAGCATCTATTGGTTCAGTTCCATATGCATTCGGTTATACCATATGTAATACACGAATACCTAGACAACCCTACGAATTCACACCAAGCCACGTGTTTCGATTTCAATCCCCATTAATGGTCAAGTGAGAGTAAGTTTATGGTTTCCAACATCTAAGGCCCAAACCTAGGTTACCGGTCTCTTTTTCAATAAAACATAAGCTGGATTAATAATCTAAGTATTTACATCACTTCTCGAACTCCGATCGTGATGAAACTAGAACCATTGGATTCTACATTCTAAGAGCTTTCCAACGGTATATAGCTCGTGAAATTCCGACGAACGGATCAAAAGTTATGACCGTTGGAAAATCTGCCTAAAATCGGTCAATTGCCAGGAGTTCGAACGTTCGAAGAAGTGTTCGAACGTTCGTCCCAGGCCAATTTCCCGAGAGCTCAAGTGTTCGAACGTTCAGGAAAAGTGTTCGAACGTTCGTGTGCAGAAAGTGCTGTTTGCTGAATTTTTTTGTTCTAGTTGTTCCAGATCATCTCCATTCTGTTCTAAACCTTTCCCAATGGCTATATCCTGCACAAAATTGAGCCTCCTGCTCTCCCAACAATTCATTCCATCCACATTCCATTCTATTCCATTAAGAAATTCTAAAACAACCTATTATCATCAATTATCCATTTTCCAAAAATCTTACCTAACATATAATTTCCAATTAAAATCACAACAGGCTTGGAATTAAAGGGAAATCTACAGAAAACATAGCCAATCAAATGAAAACAAACATACATGCTTATATATGAATTGCAGATCTACTTGCCTCAACCCAAAGTGAAGATTGGAATTGGGTGAAATTCGAGGAGAAGCCTTTCTACTCCGAAATCCCCGATCTAACCCGATACAACGCAAACTAAGAAGCCAAGAAGAAGATAGGAAGGAAAAGAATTAAGATCGGACTTAATCTAACCAAAGAAATGATAAAGTGAAAATAAGAGATTGTGAGGAGTCTTACCAAAATGATACCGGAAGCAAGAGGGAATCGAGGGGAAGACGATTAACGGATCGGATCTCCGAATGGGGTCTTCTAGGGCTGAGATCTGGCTTGACAAAGGAAGAAGAAGAAAAGAGAGGCTGCTGGTTTACTTTGTTGCAGAGAACGAATGAAAAGTTAGGGTTAGCTTTCGTTTAAGAAGATGATTAAGGAAAAAGAAGACCAAATTGCCCTTTTTAGTGGGTCCGGTGAAGGATGGACCACTTGAAGGGTTTCTGATCGTCGGATCGCGACGAGTCAAGAGACAAAAATGATCAGAACGACGAGACCTTTCCAACGAACCCAAAAATCACGGCGTTTGGAATATTTCGGAAAAACACTCAATTTCCTTAAATTACAAACTACACCCCTGCTATGATCAAACGAACTCGGAATCGAACGAAACTTCGTAGATACTATTCTAATGCTAAAAGAAACTCGCTCATGATCTAAACCCACTTAAATATCTAAAAATACAATTAATTATAATAATAATAAATTAAATGGGTCAACGGGCCGGGTTTTGGGCCCAACTGACCCAGTAAGGTCACGGACCTTACAACTCTCACAAATAAAAAGAACATTTGGTCCCCCAAATGCCTAAACATACCTCATCTGGAAAAAGATAGGGGTACGTTTTCAGAATCTGATCCTTCAGCTCCCACGTTGCTTCTTCTGGACTGTGATTCTCCCACTGTACCTTGACCCACTGAATGGTCTTGGTACGCAACACTACCTCCTTCGTGTCGATGATCTACGCTGGACGCTCCACATAGGTGACATCCGCCTGAAGCTGAAGTGGCTCGTGCTGCAACACGTGGGTGGGATCTGGAATATATTTCCGAAGCATTGAGACATGAAATACGTCGTGCACACCCGCTAACTCTGGCGGTAGCATCAAACGATAAGCCACGTCTCCAATCTTGCTCTTGATCTCGAATGGTCCCACAAACCTCTTGGCAAGCTTCCCTTTCTGTCCAAATCTGACAACACCTCTCATCGGAGACACTTTCAAGAAAACCATATCCCCCACTTGGAATTCTAAAGGTCTCCGCCTCTTGTCTGCATAGCTTTTCTGACGATCTCGAGACTCCTTCATTCGCATCTGGACAACTCTGACCTTCTCACTGGAATCAGCAATCTCTGATGGGCCACGAAAACTTCGAACTCCAACTTCCTCCCAACATGCTGGGGTCCTGCATCTCCTTCCATACAATGCCTCAAATGGTGCCATACCAATACTTGAATGATAACTGTTATTGTAGGCAAACTCACATAGAGGCAAACTCTCATCCCAACTCTCCTTGAAATCCAAAACACATGCTCGGAGGAGATCTTCTAATGTCTGGATTGTACGTTCTGACTGTCCATCTGTCTGAGGGTGGTAAGCTGTGCTGAACTTCAACTGAGTACCCATGGATGACTGAAAGTAGACCAAAATCGAGAGACAAACTTAGTGTCTCGATCGGACACTATAGACTTAGGCACTCCATGCAACTTGACTATATTGTCCCTGTACATCTTAGTCATCTTGTCCATAAATTGACCAGTCTTGAATGGCAAGAAATGGGCTGATTTAGTCAGTCTATCAACAATCACCCAAATAGCATCATTGCCTTTCTTGGTATTCGGCAACCCTGACACGAAATCCATGGTAATATTCTCCCATTTCCACTGTGGAATCTCCAACGGGTGAAGTAAACCAGGAGGCTTCTTGTGCTCTGCCTTAATTTGCTGACAAGTCATACACCTGGAGACAAATTCTGCAATCTCTTTCTTCATTTTCACCCACCAATAGTGATTCTTCAAATTCTGATACATCTTGGTACTCCCTGGATGAATAGAGTATCTGGTGTGGTGCGCATCTGTCATCAACTCTGACTTGATGTCTTGAACATCTGGCACACACAACCTATCCTTACAGTACAAAACTCCCTCTATCAATCTAAACTCTGGCTTGTCATCCACATGATCAATGATTCTCTGCAACTCTGGATCATCCTTCTGGCATTCCTTGATCCTGTTAACTATTTCTGGCTCCCAAACTCCCATAGTAGCAACTAGGACCTTCTCATTGACTGGCCAGACTTCCTACATCCATGTCTCTGAATTGCTCCATCCATCTCCATTCAGGCATTATACATCCACTGAATGCTGCCTTTCTACTGAGAGCATCTGCTACAACATTCACTCTTCCAGGATGGTATTTGATCGGAAAATCATAATCTTTATGTACTCCATCCATCTCCTCTGCCTGTTATTCAGATCACCCTGTGTAAACAGGTATTGCAGACTCTTGTGATCGGTATGCACCTCAAATCTCTCTCCATATAAATAATGCCTCCACAGTTCAATGCAAACACCACTGCTGCTAGCTCCAAATCATGTGTGGCATATTTCTTCTCATGATCTTTCAATTGCCTTGATCCATAGGCTATCACCTTATCATGCTGCATGAGAACACATCCCAATCCTACTCCTGATGCATCTGTGAAAATCACAAATCCTCCACTTCCAGCAGGGTAAGCAAGTATAGGTGCTGTAGTCAATCTGGTCTTCAACTCTTGGAAGCTCTTTTCACACCCCTCCGTCCATACAAATGGAATATCCTTCCTTGTCAACTTAGTCAACGGGGATGCTATGGTAGCGAATCCTTTCACAAACCTTCTGTAGTAACCTGCAAGTCCAAGGAAACTACGAATCTCCGCTACATTTCTCGGGCTACTCCAATTGACAACTGCTGAAATCTTCTTGGGATCCACTGTTAATCCTTCCTTAGAGATAATGTGGCCCAAAAATGCCACTTGCTCCAACCAAAACTCACATTTACTCAACTTAGCATACAGTTGGTTATCCCTCAAAAGCTGCAAAGATGTTCTCAACTGATGCTCATGTTCCTCCTTAGTCTTTGAGTACACCAAAACATCATCAATAAAGACAACTACAAATTGATCCAAGAAAGGAGCAAATGCCTTATTCATCAATGCCATAAAACTGCTGGAGCATTCGTCAATCCAAAAGGCATCACGAGAAACTCAAAATGTCCATATCTCGTCCGGAATGCAGTCTTAGGAACATCCTCCTTTCTGACTCGCAATTGATGATAACCGGAACGCAGATCTATCTTCGAAAAGAATTGAGCTCCCTGTAATTGATCGAATAGCTCATCGATCCTCGGTAACGGGTACTTGTTCTTAACAGTCATCTGATTCAACTGTCTGTAATCAATACACATCCTCATAGTCCCGTCCTTCTTCTTCACAAATATCACCGGAGCTCCCCACGGTGAAACACTGGGCCGGATAAAACCCTTATCCAACAGATCTCCAATCTGAGTTTTTCAACTCTTTCAATTCTGCTGGTGCCATCCTATACGGGGCCTTCGAAATAGGTGCTGTCCCTGGCTGCAATTCAATCGTGAAATCCAACTCACGAACAGGTGGCAAAACAGGAATCTCATCCGGAAATACATCCGGGAATTCTCGCACCACTGAAATCTCATCAACAGACTTGGACTCCTTATCTTCCGCAATAAATGCGATAAAACCTTCGCAACCGCTCCTCATCAATCGCTCTGCCTTCAATGCAGAAATCATCCGAGTGGAGATGGGCTTTTCAGCTCCAATAAACTCGACACTACGGTTTGCACTCTGCAACTTCACGGTCTTGTTAAAACAATCTAACACCGCTCGGTTCGCTGTTAACCAGTCCATACCGAGTACCACATCAAACTCCGCCATCGGTAAAATGATCAAACTGACGGTCAACTTAACTTCTCCAATCTGAATACTACAACTAGGGTATATGACATTACTGCAAAATATTCAAGGTTAGTTCCTATGTGCCCCAAGCTAACATCACAATGCTAGAAAATAAACTAAGAAATCAACCTACTAACTAACGAAATCCTCACACGCGTCCTATGGTTTCTACAATTTTTACCCCGAGAAACCAACCACTGCTCTGATACCAATCTGTCACGTCCCCCGAACCCGATTAAAGAAATAACCGGATCCTGGAGAGTGAATTTTAGGACCAATAAAAATTTTGTCCTTTGGGCCCACGGATCGTAGTCCGCGGTGAGGATTTAATATTTCCAACCTCATGTGTCACCAGAAATATAGAGTTAATACAACTCTAGGCATATAGGATCTCAAGCAATGATTAATAAACTCTCATTAAATTAAGTTGCAAGAAAGAGTAACAAAAACTAAGGATTAAGTTATTTATTACATTGGCCATCCCAAGATACAAGGCCAATAAAAATATGGAAGTCAATAATAAAAGAAAGGTCAAACGAGAGAAATAATGAATAAAGAATAATCTAAAAGAATCCCCATGTATCTCTCTCATGCCGGGAGTGATGACGCTACTCTACGTCATCGGCACGCCACTTCTCGTGCCTCCTCTGCTGGTTGGAGATCCTCTGGGATCTCCTCACCTGCCTGCCTCCTCGTAGAAGAACTCACCTGATGTGTCTGTACATCAAGGAACAAAGTCAACGACATGTTGAGCAATAGATATACAAAACATAATAAACACGACATGCATCAAGTGTAGAGTAATGACAGGTATAAGATCATATGAATACAAGAATATACAACTAGGCATAAAGCGAGATTAATAAGCAGAAACAATAACAGGAATCCTAGCAATCATCTAACAATAACCACTATCCATGCAAATGCTAAGCAAGACAAGCAAGAGGGAGACTCCGAGGATGTCCTATGCCACCTCCCGGGGTACCAGTAACAATCCCCTTGGACTACTGATACCATAGTCCGGCTCCAGTGGGATCCTAGCTCCCTGTCCTGGGAATAGCAGCACGGTCCTAGCCCGCTCCCAGCTATTCAACGCCATGGACGCCGTCCTACGCCGACTGCCCACCCCGACAACTGGAGTAACCGATTCGTCATTAAATCCCAAACTGCAGATGGCCATGATATGCAAACAATAATAAAGTGGTTTTGACTCAAGAACAGACAAGACAAGCAAGTCTAGCTAGTTCCAAGCATAAGACAAGTTCTTAGGGATTATCTCTTCTAGATCAATACAAGACAAGCCACGTGATAATCCCCTTCATACTAGCCAGTCATGTTCATCAAACAAGACACGGGTTCCTATGGTACACTCTAAGTCAAGTCCAAGTCCTAAATTCTATAAGAATTTATGTTTCATAATTGATTAAGTATTTTATGTCAAGAGTGTACAAGGAATATAAGCAACGAATACAAGTCAAAAGTCAAGGAGATATTACAATCCAATCCTAGGCAAGTGGTGTCATCCCTGTATTCCACGTGTTCTAACGGAGTACATGTGGAAATTGGATCAATGATGCTTTTAGGAAAATCCCTTGGTGTACAATCATGTTAAGCATCTATTGGTTCAGTTCCATATGCATTCGGTTATACCATATGTAATACACGAATACCTAGACAACCCATCGAATTCACACCAAGCCACGTGTTTCGATTTCAATCCCCATTAATGGTCAAGTGAGAGTAAGTTTATGGTTTCCAATATCTAAGGCCCAAACCTAGGTTACCGGTCTCTTTTCCAATAAAACATAAGCTGGATTAATAATCTAAGTATTTACATCACTTCTCGAACTCCGATCGTGATGAAACTAGAACCATTGGATTCTACATTCTAAGAGCTTTCCAACGGTATATAGCTCGTGAAATTCCGACGAACGGATCAAAAGTTATGACCGTTGGAAAATCTGCCTAAAATCGGTCAACTGCCAGGAGTTAGAACGTTCGAAGAAGTGTTCGAACGTTCGTCCCAGGCCAATTTCCCGAGAGCTCAAGTGTTCGAACGTTCAGGAAAAGTGTTCGAACGTTCGTGTGCAGAAAGTGCTGTTTGCTGAATTTTTTTTTGTTCTAGTTGTTCCAGATCATCTCCATTCTGTTCTAAACCTTTCCCAATGGCTATATCCTGCACAAAATTGAGCCTCCTGCTCTCCCAACAATTCATTCCATCCACATTCCATTCTATTCCATTAAGAAATTCTAAAACAACCTATTATCATCAATTATCCATTTTCCAAAAATCTTACCTAACATATAATTTCCAATTAAAATCACAACAGGCTTGGAATTAAAGGGAAATCTACAGAAAACATAGCCAATCAAATGAAACAAACATACATGCTTATATAGGAATTGCAGATCTACTTGCCTCAACCCAAAGTGAAGATTGGAATTGGGTGAAATTCGAGGAGAAGCCTTTCTACTCCGAAATCCCCAATCTAACCCGATACAACGCAAACTAAGAAGCCAAGAAGAAGATAGGAAGGAAAAGAATTAAGATCGGACTTAATCTAACCAAAGAAATGATAAAGTGAAAATAAGAGATTGTGAGGAGTCTTACCAAAATGATATCGGAAGCAAGAGGGAATCGAGGGGAAGACGATTAACGGATCGGATCTCCGAATGGGGTCTTCTAGGGCTGAGATCTGGCTTCACAAAGGAAGAAGAAGAAA
The DNA here is from genome assembly GCA_012931725.1 of Litsea cubeba. Classification (NCBI taxonomy): domain Eukaryota; kingdom Viridiplantae; phylum Streptophyta; class Magnoliopsida; order Laurales; family Lauraceae; genus Litsea; species Litsea cubeba. The sequence goes on along the minus strand of CM022946.1, from coordinate 11,735,049 downwards.
AGAGAGGCTGCTGGTTTACTTTGTTGCAGAGAACGAATGAACAGTTAGGGTTAGCTTTCGTTTAAGAAGATGATTAAGGAGGAAAAGACCGAATCGCCATTTAAGTGGGTCCGGTGAAAGAATGGACCACTTGAAAGGTTTCTGATCGCCGGATCGCGATGAATCAAGAGACAAAATTCATCAGAATGACAAGACCTTTCCAACGAACCCAAAAATCACGGCGTTTGGAATATTTCGGAAAAACACTCAATTTCCCTAAATTGCAAACTACCCCCCTGCTATGATCAAACGAACTCGGAATCAAACGAAACTTCGCAGATACTATTCTAATGCTAAAAGAAACTCGCTCATGATCTAAACCCACTTAAGTATCTAAAATACAATTAAATAAAATAATAACAAATTAAACGGGTCAATGGGCCGGGTTTTGGGCCCAACTGACCCAGTAAGGTCACGGACCTTACACCACGCCCGCTAGGCATCTCCCTTTGGTGCCCCAGCACCTCCAGCTTACGACTCTCATCTTGATGTCCAAGTGCCCACTGAGATCACTGATCCTCTACCACAGATAAGGTGGAAGCTGTATGTTGATGGCTCTGCAACCAGTGAAGGAGGAGGAGCTGACCTTATTCTAATCAACCCTGACGGAACACCCATCAAGTATGCAGTGAAGCTCCACTTCATCGCCTCTAACAATGAAGCTGAATATGAGGCCCTCCTCTCTAGTCTAAAATTGGCAATTGAAATGGATCCCCAGTACTTCGTTGCTTACAGTGGTTCCCAACTGGTGGTCAACCAAGTAAACGACTAGTTCGAAACAAAGGAGGCACGAATGCAGCAGTATCTTAGCATATATGGTGCAAAGAGTGATAGGGCGGTTCCAGCACTTCCAGATCTGTCACGTCCCTAGAAGGGATAACATGGATGCAGACGCACTCGCTAGACTCGCCTCGTCATTAGAGGCGACATCTGTAGAACCGACGATCATCGGACACCAGTTGGAGCCAAGCCAGTTAAATGTGGATACTACAAACATCAACTGTGCGTCGGACGAGGCAAACTGGATGACCCCCATACGAGCGTACCTCCAGGCAGATAAATAGCCAAATGATCCCCTTGAAGTAAAGAAACTTAGGCTGAGAGCTTTCAAGTTTACCCTTCTACAAAATACACTCTACAAGAAAGGTTACTGCTTACCATTGATGCGCTGTCTTTCGCCTGAGGAAGTTGACTATGCCCTCCGAGAAATCCATGAAGGAATTTGCGGGAATCACTCTGGCGGACGCTCCCTCGGCCATAAGGCACTTAGGCAAAGATATTTTTGGCCTACCATGGTAAAGGAAGCCAAAGAATTTACCAAAAAATGCGACAAGTGTCAACGCTTCGCCACTGTGCCCAGGCAGCCACTAGAGGAGCTGACAACAATTTTGAGCCCATGACCTTTCTCAAAATGAGGTATTGATATCCTAGGCCCTCTTCCTTTGAGTAGAGGGCAGTGCAAGTTTGTGATCATCGCCATTGACTACTTTACAAAGTGGGCAGAGGCAGAACTCTTGGCGAAAATAACAAACTCTAAGGTAAGAGACTTTGTCTGGAAAAACCTAGTCTGTCACTTCGGGATACCTCAAGCCATTGTTAGCGACAATGCCAAGCAGTTTGATAACAAACTCTTCAACACCTTCTGCTCTGACCTATAGATAAAACAACCCCATTCCAGCCCGGCACATCCACAGGCAAATAAACAAGCAGAGGTCATGGTAAGAACAAAACCTACGCAGCCTAAAGACAAGGCTCGAAAGAGCGAAGGGTCTTTGGGTCGACGAGCTCCCAGGAGTGTTATGGGCCTATCGAACCACACCAAGAACTCCTACTGGGGAAACCCCTTTTTCTCTCTCTTATGGGACTGAGGCAGTCATCCTTGTCGAAATAGGACTACCTTCCTTAAGGATCCACCTCCATGACCCCGTCACCAACAAGGAAGCACTTCGCATCAACCTCGATTTGATAGAGGAGGCAAGAGAGATGTCTATGGTTCGCAACGCAGAGTACAAACGGTGCATGGCAAGATACTACAACTCGAGGGTGAAGCCTCGTTCATTTCAACCGGGAGATCTAGTCCTAAAAAAGTTGATCCTCACCACGAAAGACTCTCGTGAAGTAAAGCTGAGACCAAGTTGGGAAGGGCCGTACTTCATAACAGAAGTAGTAAGGCCAGGCACCTACAGGATCCAGAATTCTGAGGGAAATGTCTTACTTCATCCATGGAACGTGGAACATTTGAAGATGCACTATCAGTAGTATTGTAAGGGAGCCAGAGTAGTGAGGGTGTGGGGCCTGATTAAATTTTATCTTTCTCCAATTGATGTTTAGCAACAGATGAATAAAATGGAGAACATTTTGTGAGAAAAGATTCATTCAATTTTCAAAAGTTAGGCTACAAATTGCCTTTCCAAAAAGAAGATATGTATATATACAGCAAAAGTCCCCTGCCATCTAATCACTCTCATAGCTGCTCTCATCATCCTCTCTATCCTCATCATCCTCTCCATCCTCATCGTCCTCGATCTCACCAGAGCTACTACCGCTATCATCAGGTGCCTCAGTCGGCACGAAGCCAGAGAGGTCAATATCTGAAAAAGCAGCAGAGATCTTCCCTCGGAGCTCATCATAACCGTCGATGAAAGCATCAGCGAAGCCATTCGCTAACTCCCTCCGAGCCTGGGAAGCCCTCTCATCAGCCTGGGAAGCCCTCTCGTGTGCTCCCCTCACCTCTGTCTCCATGAGCAGCACCCTCTCGCGGGTCCGTGCGAGCTCAGCCTCATTGAGCGAAGCCCTCTCGCGGGTCTTCGCAAGCTCAGTCTCAAGCCCGGCTGCCCTCTCTTGGGCTGCCGAAAGCTCAATCTCGAGTCTGGTCACCCTGGCCGCCCTATCGCGGGATGCTATGAGCTCAATCTCAAGCTTGGTCGCCCTCTCGCGGGCTGCCGCAAGATTAGCATCGGAAGCCCTTCCCGCATCTTCAAGAGCAGTGATCCTTCCTTGAGCAGCTGAGAGCTCCTTTCGCATGGTCTCATTATCCTGCTTTAGCTGGGTGTGAGATCGGGCTCTTAATAGCAAACAGATGGATGCGGTGGAGGACTATAAAGAAAAAACAACGAAAATGAGAAGTGCATTAAAAAGAAAAGATATGATGAAAGTCTGGAGAAAAGGGAACAGTAGACCTTTACCTGAGTTACACCTTCTAGAAATATATTTATAACCCTCTCGGTGCCCAAGGCATTTATCTTCGCAACCTCGGGCGTAGACACAAATCTCCCAAGCTTCTCTCGAATCACTTGCGGGTTGCCCAACATGGGGCTAGCCCAAGTCGGTGCCCCTGTAGAAGTCCCCGAAAGTGGAGGACACAAACGTGGGGCAGAAAGTGTCACACGAGAGGAAGACTCTAGAGTAGAGAAGGTCGCTGGCTGGGAAGGCACCGCGGCCGTTGCCACCAGAGGAGGACATGCCTGAAGCCCCGCTGGAGGGGTAGAAGGAAGAGAACTCGCCCCGAAAGTCAACAATGGGGAAGTCCCTGGCGAGGCGTTATCTACCATCGCTGCCTTGGAAGGAGGGGTACCCCTACCAGAGAGGCGAGCCCCAACCACTGCTCTGTCCAACTCTACCGTTCTGTCTATCCCTACAAAGGCAAATGTGTTACTTGGATAGGGAATATCATGTAAACGGGAAAATTATGGATCAAGCAACAGTGATGTGCCTTTTCTTTTGGAGGAAGATCTCGGAGGGGGTCCACCGGTCCCACTCTCTTTGGAAAGGAGAGTTCCTAAATCTTTATCAGGATGAATCCTCACCGCCTGGCAGTTTCCACTCCTGATCCACGGAGAGCACTGGAGCATCTGCAAAAGAACAGTGAGCACATACATGTATATAAAAAAAAAGAAAGCCATCAAGGGGCGTACCGAGTTTTTTAGCAGCAACCCATCGTGTGTGCACCAAAGCTTGGTCTGCCTCAAAGGCCCACTCACCATCAGCGAAGAAGAAACGAGATTTTCAATTATGGCAATTGGAGCGCAATCCCGTGAGTAGCTTGCCTCCCCTACGGGCAAGATAGTATCATCCCCTATTGGGAACCGGGGACTCAGTCAAACTGTAGGCGGCATGGAACTCCGCAGGAGAAGCATCCTCGCGATGTACCCTCCTCCACAATTCAAAAAAGCCGAGTAGAACTCTCCAGCCATTGGGGGCTAACCGCCCCGGGGTCAACGAAAAGTAATGGAGAATGCGGCAAAGGGAGGAGGACATAGGAAACCTTAGCCCTGCTTCAAGCATCTCCTCATAGATGACGATGTCACCAGAGGAGCCATCACAAGCAGGCTCGTCAGTTTCGACCCGCCGACACAGCACAGTGGGTGGAATGTGATAAGAAACTGTGATCTTAAAAATATCGTCGTCAGTGTTGAGTGCACTAAAAAGAGTACTCACCTTGGATCCATCGTCGTCGACAGCAACTTTTGCTTGATACTTTTTGCGACGAGAGCCCGTCGTGCCAACACCAGTTGCAGCCGCGCTCGCCCGTGTAGTGACACCCGAGGGGCCCGCTGCGCCCTGAGCGACGCCCGCAGGGCATCGCGATGCTGCCACTGCTGCCCCTTCACTCGACATTACCGGGCGCCCCTCGTCCATCACAGCCGGGCGCCCCTCGCCCGTCACTGGCGCTACGGGCGCCCCTCGCCACGTAGCAGCTTCGGTCATCGCCGGCGACCTCGCCACAGCTGGGCGAGAGATGCCCGTGCCCACCAAGCTTCCCTCGCCCGTCGCCGCCGGACGGGCGCCCATGGCGGGACGCCCCTCGCCCAATGCAACCACGCCTGCGGCCTGGCAAGCGCCCAATCCAGGGCCGCTGGCGCCCATGGCCGTAGCCTGTTGGGCGCCCAGGCCCTAGCCGCCGACGCCCCCTGCTACCAAGCGGGCACCTTGGCTGCTGTTGCCCTCTTCGCCGGTGCCTGGGCCCGGATCGCCGCCGCCCGTTGTCGCCGCGTGACATGCTTCGCCGGTTGCCGCTGCTTCTTCATCAATGTTGGTCTTCTTCTTCTCTCCCAGTGGCCTCTCTTCCTTAGAGTGCTCCATTACAGATACTATATTTTCTTTCTCTTTGGGAGGAGTTGTAATCTAGGGCTTGAGTGGAAGCAAGGAAGTAGTTTTATAGCCTAGGGTTTTCAGAAAGAGAGTAGTCCAAGCCATGAGGACTTTCCCAGACACATATCCAAAGAAACCGACGGGATTAAAAAAAAAAAAGAGGAAAAAGATTTTGGAGGGAGAAGAGACCTGAATCTACCAAATGCCCCCCTTTCAAAAATTATTTGGGCACGGGGCATTGAGGGGCAAATGATGAGTCGGGCCCAAATGACCCAACCCATGAGGATAAGTCAGGCCATAATAACCCAATCAGAAATGAGACAGGGCCCAAATCTGTGGAGGTCCGATTAGTCCGTTCGGGTCCGGGTCCAAATCCACATAGTTTGGCCATGTCAAGGCTAACACGTCGCTGCGGAAAAAGTCACTCTCAACCTGCTCTCTCCGAGTCCAGCTGAGAATCTTACCCGCCTCGTCTATCGGGGGCAGTTCGAAGGCACCGTCACTTGGGGGATATATAAAATTTCTACCTTCTACACGTATCTGTATTTTCCCTCCTACATTGTAATCATTTGAGATACTCAATACCAAACCACCTTTTTGAAGTGGACGTAGGTCACACTGACCGAACCACTATAATTGCTTTTTCTCATTAATTATTGTATTTATTATCCATTACTCGATTGGTGTTGTCTGAATCTCATTTTGACATCATCATATAGTCTTTTGGTTAAAACAGCCTATATTAATGCCACCATGATGGACCACTTCAACCGAAAGATTGAATGTTTCAACCTCATTAGCGTTAGATTTTATGTTTAATAAGGAAAGACCATCAAGTTTAAATCAATCCAATCAAATTTAACACCCTTTGTTGAATTTCAGTTTAAACTATTCCAACAAAATCTACATCATCTTACATCAACGCAGGTAATAAAAATGGAAGATAAAAATGATAGTTTAGACCTTCATGAGTGGTGAAAGATAGTGTACGTGAAAAATGGAAGATATAAATGATAGTTTAGACCTTCATGCCAAGTCAAAGAGTCTCATGAGAAATAGCGGGCAAGACCCAACACTTTCAGCAAAGACACTGACTGACTTTTGTAATCGTACAAGCGCAGTACTTTTCTCCAAGTCCAAAGGGAACTTGTACATCTGCTCGTCCGTGTCTATACAGACCGATGTCATAGCCTGATTTCTTGACCGATTCCTCGTGGAAGTTGATGTGGCGCTGAGGTGGACCAAATGAATGAAAAAATTTCAAAGCCCGCCAGAATGAAAAACAGAAACAGTAGAAATCGTTGTGGAGAGAGAAATGCCCTAAACACTCTTTCTCTTCTCCCTCCCAAACACTCCTCCACAACCTCCACCAAGCCCCTCCTCCAAACCCGCTTCCTCCTCCTCATCATCTTCTCATCCATCCATCCATCATCTTCACCAGACCCCACACCATCTCCATGGCCCCACCAGTTCCATTCCATCCTCATCATGAACTACAATGGGGCCAACCAGATCATCGACCTCTGGCATAACTGGCCCAACGGCCGGAACTTCAACATCATCCAGCACCAGCTCGGGAAGCTCCTATACGACCTTGAATGGAACAATGGCACCTCCTTCTACACCCTCGATTCCACAGATGAGTGCAGAGTGGCCCACCTTGATGTGGGCATCCTACGGCCCAACTGGCTCAATGGGGCCAACTACCTGGCCAGGAGCATGTGGATGGGTTCCTCTGCAATGTTTGGGAGAAGGTGGATTTCATTTGGTACTATGAGGATGTTGTCACCAAGAGGCCTGTGCATTGGGTGTTTTACACAGGTGGGGTTCTGATTTTTTATGATTGTGGAAATGGGTTGTCGGGTGATTTGTGTTTGGGGTATGGTTTTTTCAAGTAATTATGTTTTCTGTGGAAAGTGGGAAATGAAATGTGCTCTCCACCAGTGTCAATCTGTATCTCAGAAAATTGGGGAAAATATTTTCACCATGGAAAGTGGATTGGGGAAAAAAAAATCTGCAATGAAATGTTTTCATCATACTTTCTTCCTAAACTTTTATTTTGCTTGATATTAATTCAAGATATTTCGTGTTGCATAACCAAGATGGTTCTTCACAAGACGGATTTTTGGCACATGCTGTGCTATTTTGAGATCTCTGTGACAAATTTTTTTTGCGTTAACAGAGAAAATCTTTTGTATAGACAATTTTTACATATCTGTTAATTAATCTCTTGTATATGAATGGAGCTATCTTTTAGATTGGATGTGATGAATGTAATTATTGTAAATTCAATTGATGTAAGTAGTGCTTAACCAGAGTACTTGCCAACGTAATTAGTCCCCTTTTCCCCTTTTGTATTCGATGTAAATCTTGATATTAGATGGCAATGTGAAGGTCTAACAAAGCAAATTCACAGGTTTCGATTCTGTATACTAAGGTTGGATGAAAGAAATACTGTGGTTTCATTGTTTCTTTAGCCAAGAGAAACTCCTGTATTCGATATAAAACCTTGGGGCATATGTGGAGATCTGACAAAGAATATTCACACGTTTCAATTCTGTGTACTAAAGTTAGATGAAAGAAATACTGATGTTGGAGTATTTCATTTAGTAGATTCCTATATTCATATAAAATTTTGGATATTAGATGGCATGACATATTCATAGGTTTGAATCTCTATATACTGATGTTGAACCCAATTTGAGAAGGTTATATGAATAAAATATTGAGGTTTCAGTGTGGTCATTAGGCAAAGTCCCCCTCTATTTAATATAAAATTTATTTATTAGATGGTATTCATAGGTGTATAGAAAAAATTCACATATTTCAATTCTATGTACTTAGGTTAGATGAAAGAAACACCGTGGTTATAGTTTCAGCTTATGGCATTATATACAATGGTTTGAAACATGATATACTGAGGTTGACATACAAAACTGTGAGAAGTTTGTCCTAAATAAAATACTGATGTTTCGGTGACTCATTAGCCAAGAGACTTATTTGTATTCGATAAAGAAATAGTGCTATTAGATTGCAATGGTTTGCACTTAACAAAAAGGTCCAATGTTAATAGAAAGGTCTAAAGAAGTATCAGACCCATGTTAAGGCATCATATACTATGATTTGAATTGTTATATACTGAGGTTGAAACTCAGCTTAAAAAGGTTGTTTGGATGAAATACTGAGGTTTCAGTATTTCGTTAGCCGTGATAATGCCTTGATGTTTCCATTATTAATTGATCAACATACGTGCATTAACAATTAATCAGTGACAATCAATCAACACCCAGTACCAAAATCCATTATCAAAGATCGGCTTTTTCTTTTTGAAGTTAATTTTGACACCCACAAAGACGCCAAGTTTCCCATTACATTCAACTAATATAATTTAATAAAATTACAATATCTCCATATCAAGTAAGCCTGGGTTGTATTCAACACAAAAAAGGGTTGAACGACTGAAGTTCTGAAAACCCAAAATATTACATCATTATTTCAGAATCTGTTAAACTCTCTCACATCAACACACATTTCTACTTCAAAATTATGTACGCCACCTGCAATGAATATGAGATCAATGTTAGAAAACAGAAAAAGAATCATCGGACACTAAAAATGTAAAAGAGTATTAAGTTCTACGAAGAGGAAATTGAAAGCATTATAGAAATAAGATTCCACATAAAATTGCCATGGGCGCATGACTGTTTTCTGCGGCATTTAACTTCTGCAATGATTTCATTTTCTGCAGAAAATAAAAAACCGTAGGCTTCATTTTCCCCAGCACCAGTTTTCTATTAATTGGTTTAAAAAGTAATCCATTGAAAAATGTGTTTAGAATTTCTACCACTTGGTAGAAAATAGTTCTCTATCTCTTGAGCCCAAATCTTCTTCTGGAAAAAGTTACAAAAATACAGAAAATAATTTTAAAAAACAAAGGTTTTCACCAAAGAAAAATGTGAGCAAACCCCAAAATGTCAACTTGTAGCAATGGAAAATGGTTACAAGAGAGAATGATCTTTCTGTCGTTCCATATTAACCTTCTCCATAATTTTCATTTTCCAAGGTGAGTCTTGGCAATTCTGTGCAAAAGCAGGTTAACACCAAGAGAGCAAAACCATTTTGTATTGTCTCAGCTCACCCAAGGGGTAGAAACACATTTCACCGTAGAAAATATTGCTTTCCGAGCCAAACAATAGAGACAAGAACCATAAAAACGAAATCTTTGGCTTCTACATTGAACATAAAAAAGAAATTACTATGAATACAAAAATCTGCAAATAAAATGTTAAAATACGCCCTAATGAGGGTACGTTCACCCGAAGCATTTTCCACAGAAAATGATTTCCCCCCATTTTCACCAGTGCGGATCAAGACCCAAGTGTTGAAAAACACACTTCATTACAGATTTTTTCCCCAATCCACTTTCCATGGTGAAAACATTTTCCCCAATTTTCTGAGATCCAGATTGACACTGGTGGAGAGCACATGTCATTTCCCACTTTCCACAGAAAACATAATTACTTGAAAAAACCATACCGCAAACACAAATCACCCACAACCCATTTCCACAATCATAAAAAATCAGAACCCCACCTGTGTAAAACACCCAATGCACAGGCCTCTTGGTGACAACATCCTCTTAGTACCAAATGAAATCCACCTTCTCCCAGACGTTGCAAAGGAACCCATCCACATGCTCTTGGCCCAGGTAGTTAGCCCCATCGAGCCAGTTGGGCCGTAGGATGCCCACATCAAGGTGGGCCACTCTGCACTCATCTGTGGAATCGAGGGTGTAGAAGGAGGTGCCATTGTTCCATTCAATGTCGTATAGGAGCTTCCCGAGCTGGTGCTGGATGATGTTGAAGTTCCTGTCGTTGGGCCAGTCATACCAGAGGTCGATGATCTGGTTGGCTCCACTGTAGTTCATGATGAGGATGGAATGGAACTGGTGGGGCCATGGAGATGGTGTGGGGTCTGATGAAGATGATGGATGGATGAGGAGATGATGATGATGGAGGAGGACGAAGCGGGTTTGGAGGAGGGGCTTGGAGGTTGTGGAGGAGAGTTTGGGAGGGAGAAGAAAAGGAGTGTTTAGGGCATTTCTCTCTCCACAACGATTTCTTCTTCTTTGTTTTTCATTCTGGCGGGCTTTGAAATTTTTTCATTCATTTGGTCCACCTCAGCGCCACATCATCTTCCACGTGGGGTCGGTCAAGAAATCAGGCTATGGCATCGGTCTATATAGACTAATTGCACTACAAAATCACTTGCAAGGCCCACATTTCATATTCATGTACCGTGTGAAGGATCTCTCGATCCCTTGACCATTGGATCCGATTAGCATGAAGCCCGCGTGCTATACACACAGGTTAGAGCCATCTCAACGTTTGATAATAGAAGAAGTCCATCATGATTTTTTTGGGTGGCTCAAACTCTTGTAACATCACCAACGATTATAATATATTAAGCTGAAAGATTTTTGATCTAATTTTAACTTTATTTTTTAATTTTAATATAAAGTTATTTCTTATTTTATAACTACTAGCAAGTTATTTTCGGTTTCCACAAACATACTCTTCCCCCACTTTTCATTAATCTACTTTTCCTACTTGCGGACTCCTATCTTTCTCCTTTCCAACATACATAGATTCCTATATCTTCATGCATACCCGTGATTAGTAATTTAGGGGTGCATATGGCGGTTCGGATCAGTTTAGAGGAGAAACCATCAATCAAACCGAGCCCATCGGTTTTTTATTTTTCCAAACCGAATCGAACCGCCCATGTGTTTAAACCGAACCGAACCGAACCAGTTCGGTTCGGTTACGATTTTTTTTGTTTTATTTTATTTTTTCACAAAATAATTGTAGTTCAAACTTGGTTTATCAAATGGAATAAGGAGAAGCTGTAATGAACACTAAAATATATTTCATAATTCATTTCAACCAAGGAAGCATACATTAAACGATGGATAAACACTTTCTATCCATCATCTGATCGTGTGATTGAATGGACCAGGCTAGGTTCGATCAACTCTTCAGACCAAGAAGCTGAAGCAGTTTAAATCTTTTGGTAAAATGCACCAACAAAATGGTCAGGCACATACCTATTTCTCGGCATAAAACATGAATTAGACTACATTACTTGATCCAGATCAATGAATTCAACACAAAAGGAACTAGTTTTTTATTTTTTTTTTGCCAACAAAATGGGTTCGAGTGGAATGTAGCCCCAATTTTAAACTAATTGAGATGGGCCTCTTCATAGTTCACTTTCTCTTAGGTTAGACCAAAACCCTGGGTAACGCTACTAAAAATCCAATAATGCATACTTCTTGTAGAACTTTCATCAAACATGTAACATGTAAATAGAATATACAAGCGGTCCCCTAAGGCTAAAATAGTCAAAACTCGATACTCAAGTTAATATATACGGTCGGTTCAGTTTAGGTGGTTAATCGTGCGTTTAAACCGATAACCGACCTAAAACCGATCCGAACCGCCCGGTTCGTTCAGTTCAGTCCGATTTTATGATAATATTGAATTTTTTATGCAGCCTTAATTAGCATGGATTTTTATGCTAGTTAATATATTAGATGGGGAATTTTGGGTGGGATCAAGGGGAGCCCATATTTCTCCAGCCTTAACCTTTCCTTCCACCACTGCTCAAAATGGCCTGGAAGCCAGAGCCCAGATCTAGTCCTTGGTCTAAAACTAGAATAAAGGTCATGGAAACTAGAATAAACGCAAATCTAAAACCAAAGAGAGAATAATAAACATTCATTCCAACATTCTCTGGTCTCTAACCCTCCAAAGCCCAAATGTTTCCATTCAGCCATGTTCCATCTTGCTATCATCATGGCTTTCTCACTATCATCATCATCATCTTCTTCTTCTTCTCCTCCTTCCCCACTTCAGCCGCCGTCGATTTCCTCTTCAATTCCTTCAAGCCCTCTGATATGGAACTCATCCTCGATGCCCGAGTTGACTCGTCCGTGATCCGGTTGACTAACGATTCCAACAACTTCTCCATCGGAAGAGCCTTCTTCCCAACCCCTCTCTCCATGAAGAAGAATGGCAGCACCACCATCAACAGCACCACCAACATCTCCTCCTTCTCCACCTCCTTCATCTTCTCCATCCTCCCCCAGATCCAGAGCAGCCCCGGCTTCGGCCTCGCCTTCGTCCTCTCCAACTCCACCTCCCCCGCCGGCGCCATCTCCGGCCAGTACTTCGGCCTCTTCCCCTCCTCCAACCCCACCTCCCCCGCCCCACTCCTCGCCGTCGAGTTCGACACTGGCCGCAACGAGGAGTTCAACGACCCCGACAGCAACCACGTGGGCATCGACCTCAACAGCATCGTCTCGGCCACCACCCGGACCGCCGAGTACTTCAACGCCTCTGCCGGAGGATTCCGCCCCATCGCCATGAACTCCGGCCTGAACATTCGCGCCTGGATCGAATTCGACGGAGCCCAGCTCCAGATCAACATCACCATCGCCCCTGCCGGGGAACCGAAGCCCCCAGTTCCCCTGATCTCGTTTTCCCGCCCCGACTTGGCGAGTTACATTGCGGACGAGATGTTCGTGGGGTTCTCAGCCTCCAAGGTCACTTGGGTCGAGCGGCAGCGGATCCTAGCGTGGAGCTTTGCAGACGGCGGCGGGGTGGCCAGGGAGCTGAACACTTCGGGCCTGCCGGAATTCCGGCGGGAGTCGTCCTCCTCCTCGTCGTCGCCCTCGCCTGGGCTGATAGCCGGGGTGACGTGCGCCGCCTTCGCCTTCGGGGCGATAATTCTGGGCCTCGCCTATTGGGTGTGGAGGAAGCATGCGAGGAGGGAAGGAGACGAAGAGAAGATGGAGGATTGGGAGCTGGAGTATTGGCCTCATCGGTTTTCCTACGAAGAGCTTTTGATGGCTACTAAAGGGTTTGCAAAAGAAGAGCTGCTGGGGTATGGGGGATTTGGGAGGGTTTACAAAGGGGTTCTGAGTAGTGGAGGGAACACAATCCAGATTGCAGTGAAATGCGTCTCTCATGATTCAAAACAAGGTGTGAGGGAGTTCATGGCGGAGATTTCGAGCATGGGTCGGCTGCAGCACAAGGGCCTGGTGCAGATGAGAGGGTGGTGTAGGAAGGGGAATGAACTGATGCTGGTCTATGATTACATGCCCAATGGAAGCCTCAACCGATGGATTTTCGACCAGGCCGAGCCGCTGTTGGGGTGGGAAGGAAGGCGCCGGGTGCTGACGGATGTGGCCGAGGGTCTGCTCTATCTCCACCATGGGTGGAATCAGGTGCTCTGCTTTTTCTTCTCTCTCTCTCTCTCTCTCTCTCTCTCTCTCTCTCTCTTTTTCTGTTTTTCAAGAGTTCCTTCCCATTCAAGATGATGAACAACCCCCCTCCCTGTTTTTTGGTAAATGAAACACTATGTGTTTGTCTTGAGCTTCGCAATCAGTTTGTTTTTGTGAATTCCATCCATGGTCAAAGGCCTCTTTGTTTGCATAGGAAATCAATACATAATGTAATTGAATACTTAGGATTGTATTTCTTGGTGAATGTCCAAAAATGACCATCAAGTAACCTCCCCTTCAATATCTTGTGAATTGGCAACAAAATCCAAAGATGACAATTCAATAGCCTCCTCTTTGATTGAATTTGAATCAATGAAATATGAGAAATGAATCTCCACCCACCACCCTAGTAATTCAATACCTGAGAAAGTCAATGTTCCACACACATCTCCACCTTATTTCTTTCACCCACCCTTCCCCTATTTAATAATCCTTCGGTGAAGCTCATTTCACTATGAGTTCTTGTGCATTCGGTTTCTATGTATTTAAAAAAAACAGAAAAACTCATAAAAACTCATGGTTAAATGAACACCACCGAAAGATGTGAGTGGCATATGAAATGAAGGGTGAGCATACAAGGTTAAGATGTTTGTATTGAGTTTGTAGTCAAGTCTTGTTCTCGTGAATTCTATGGTCTCTTGTTGTCTTTTGGCCTTTTGGGCCTTTTTTTTTTTTCTACATTGAATACATAGGAATCTCATACATAAAAAATCATGGTTAAATGAACTCCACCCAAGGATTTTTAGAAGGTGAGAGGTGAAGGATATGAGGTAGCGAAATTAATGAAACCTTGACTTTTCAAAGATTTGAACTCATAGGGTGATGAGGGTGATGGTTGGGAATTCATTTCCGTCTTTCCTTGATTCAATTCTCATTAAAGGGGAGGTTATATGATGGCGATTTTTAGATATTCAACTTTAATGACTTTTCAAGAATTTGAACTCATAGGGTGATGGTTGGGAATTCGTTTCCCGTCTTTCCTTATTCAATTCTCATTAAAAGTGGGGAGGTTATATGATGGTCATTTTTAGATATTCACCTTTGATTTTTCAGTTTTAACAACTTACAAAAATACGAAAGTCTTATAATTTCTAGGATTCAATTAAATGAAACAACCAGCCCAGTGGAGAAGACCTTTTTCTTTTCTTTTACATGCTAGCTCATGCATATTTCCTTCCTCATTTTGAAACTTCAAAAAGAGCTGTATATGTAAAGAAGAGATGCGCTTTATTCTCGTCTATATTACATTCTACCAATAGTAATGATTAATTCTCTGAATTCTCACAGATGGTGCTTCATCGCGATATCAAGTCTAGCAACATTTTGCTAGATGCAGAGATGCATGGGCGGTTGGGGGATTTCGGGCTTGCTAAGCTTTACCAGCATGGGCAGGCACCCAGTAGCACACGTGTGGTGGGCACGCTGGGGTACCTCGCACCAGAGCTGGCACACCTGCCTGCCCCAACTGCAGCGAGTGATGTATATGGTTTTGGTGTGGTGATGCTGGAGGTTGCTTGCGGACGGAGGCCAATTGAAACATCGGATGATGAGCCTCTGCTGATTGATTGGGTGCGAGAGCTGTATGCATCGGGGAGGGTGGTGGATGCAGCGGATGAGAGGATTGCAGGGCAATACAGGGTGGAGGATATGGAGACTGTGTTAAAGCTGGGGCTTGTGTGCTGCCATCCAGACCCGGAACATCGGCCAACAATGAAGGAAGTTGTGGCTGTTTTAGTGGGAGAGCAGGCAGTCTCGCTGGCCAATTTATTGTCAGAGCGGGGGGCTGCTTCCAGTAGGGAGGACCCAGAGTCACAAGTGTGAGTTTTGCTTGAATTATGTTTTGTAAATTTTCGTTGGATATGAGGAGGTGACAGATTTTCAGAGTAGTGACCTGACAAAGAAGCCATTGGATCAAAATTGGAGAGACTTCAGCTCTTAATGACGTGCGTGCTTAATGTGTCATTTCAATATCAATGGATCAGTTTGAACAAGTTCAGTGAATAGAGCGCATTGTTTGTAAAGGTTTCATTGATTTGTGATTCTTTTACCACGTTTTGTGTTGTTTTAAATACAACTTCTAATTTATCTCATAACTCTTCCCTCTATATATGTAACTGTTGTTGGGGCAGTGAGACTTTCAGAGTTTAAATTGGTAGGAGAAATCTCTCTCTCTCTCTCTCTCTCTCTCTCTCTCTCTCTCTCTCCAAAACGAGTGAAGCCCAGCTGTGAAATTTGTAGAAGAATAGAGGTAGGCTGCTCGATTTTGGGTTTGATGTGGGTAACAGTGGGGAACATAGAAATTCAATTTAATGATCATAACCCTGTAAGAATGCAGATCAGAAATAAGATTGTAATATTTAGTATAATTAGATAAAAGAGCTTTAAGATAAATCTTTTAAATATGCAAACAGGGCTGTTAAACACTTAATGATAAAAAGTGCCACATCCTATATGGTCATTGCAGAGACAACAGAAGCCACCGTTATGCTAGTAAGGATTAAAGTAAAACACAGAGAACCCTCATTTGGTAGTGGAGGAAGTGAAAAGTTGCAGAAGGCAGGATAACCGAGGAGAGCAGTTAGATAAACCCTAAACCCTTCTTTGGGAGGTCAAATTCACATTGAGAAGTCAAAATCTGAGAGCGGGCCAAGGCTGCATGCGGAACCAAAATTCTAATAGCAAAATGTTGAAAATTGTATTTTAGACACACATTCCAAATTTTGTTTAATTTCCTAAAAAAAAAAAGAGCTTAATTTACATCATCTTACTGATACAGAAGCAATAATGCCCATAGCAAATGTGGCCCATACAGTGCCCGTGTCTTGGTCATATCCAATGCAGATTTCCTGTGAAACTTGGAAGGATCTGAACATAACAGAGCCCCAAAAAATTGGATTGGAGCAGTAATGGCAGCATGCCGAGAGAAATCATCTCTGTTCTTTTATCTATGGTGGAAGCATCAATCCAGTACTAGGGATTAATCTCAATTGGAGATCCATTATCTTGAGACAATGCAGCCTCAAAGATCATTGAGATTAATCATCAAGTCACTGCCTCCATATATCTCTGAAGTGTCCATAGCATTATTCATTAACAAATCAGATCAGAGCTCGCTCAAGGCCTTGTCCAAAGAATCTGCCAGTTTTTCTTCCCAAAGGCCTAATCTACAGACCCTCATATATGTGCCATATCCTGCTACCTTTAGCCCCTCTGAGATCATTTCCCTTAGAGAGGCAGAACCATTGGCTGCTCCAGAAGCCATGTCTTCAAGTAGCACATCTGCCAAGCCTGGCCTCCAGAAAACCACTATGGCACAGCTCTTGTCCACCAATCGCACATCAAAATCTTCAGAAAACACATCATGAATTCCGCGGAGGCTGCTTTTCAGTACACCTGCAGAAATTCCACTTCAAAGTCCCCACAAAAAGATCAGGCTCTCAGTCCTCACTTTTCTTAGAGTTTCCATCTCTCCTGAAGCATTCTCATCCACAGGATCATGTAGGCTGTTAGAAGAACAGGGATAGAAAATGTTTGCATAGAGTCTTGCACAGTTCTAGCATATTGTCCAACTTCTGTTCCATTAGCAGGAGCAATTTTTAGTATAGAACTGAGTTTAGCAAATAGATCTGTTATCCTTAAAACATTATGCGCATGGTCCTTTCCATTAGTCCCATGAGATGCTGAGGAGAAGAAACCCAAAAGGTGATATTAGCAACAAGCATGAAAAAGAAACGAAAAAGGAAAAAAGTATTGGAAGGAAGTGAAACCAAGTATGGCTTGCCTTCATTTAGAACTTCCATCTCAAAAGGAACAAAAGAGTCTCTCTTCCAGTAGCTGACAGCAGCTGGCAAACTGTTTGCACGTTTCAAAGGGCCGATTTCCTTCAACAAATGGTTGAGATCCAGGACATTTCAGAAAACCGTCCGTAAAGAGCACATGAATTCAGTCATATTTGGTGGCAAGGGAGCAAGAAATTTGGAGTGGATGAACGTGAAATCTGTCATAAAAAATAAAGTGAATGAAATAATAAACTACAGGGAACAACCTGTGGCTGAGAATATGAAGAGTAATCACCACTGAGTTCTTCTTCAAGATTTTGAAGCTCGTTCTGTCAAGGGAAAGCTGTTTACATGCATGTGCCAGGCAGAAAAGTGAAGCAAGTGCTAGCTGTCACATAAATTGGCAACAAGGATCACAAGGTAGTCTTACCTTGAGAAGAATTTTGTCTTCTTCTGAACTTGTCAATACAATTCGTACTGACTTTGGTCCCCCACCCATGTCTGAGATAATCAAAGGTACAAGATCATCAGAGGACTTGCTCAACATCTGCAACCAACTAATACATGAAGTTCCATCACTCATCCATGAACCATATAGCATACATGAAATCTAGTCTATCTTTATATACTTGTCTGCTTCACTGGTGCATATGTAAGCATCATGCCTTCTGTTAGCCGTGTTGTAGGCGTTTGTGTAGGGTCTTCATGAATCATTTAGGGCAGGTTCATGTAGAATTTAATCATAAGAGCTATGAAGCCCCATTGGACTCTAGTCTGTGACGCCCAATAAGCATGGGAGCTCTGGAGATGAGAGCTACATATATAAAATATATAGTGATAATATGTCGACATCTGTACATTGCAGACAAGCTGCATAAAATCACTCAAGACATTTGCTTCTTTATTTTTGAAAAAAAAGGGGGCATCTCATAGGATTGAAGATTCGCTACCACCATCAGTGCCGTCTACCACCTAGGGTCTAAACGAACCAAGCTGAGCTGAGCTTAACCCATATTGAGTTTGGCTTGAACATTAAACAAGCCACCTCAAGCTGGAGTTTAGCCTAACTGAGCTTACCCGAACTTGACATTGTTTTGAATTAAGTCAAGTTCGGCTTGATAGTAACAGTTGAACTGTGCTTGATTGTGAACCAAGCTCAAGCTTAGGCTTGACTAGAAATCAAGTCAAATAAGCTAGGCTTAAGTTTGGCTTAATAATGTATATCAAGTTTAAGCTAAAGTCAAGTCTCACTCAGTCATATCAAATACAAAGTTATTTTCTCCTTGGAACAACTCATATGAGCACCGTAGGAGCTCCACCATGTACAATCCACTTTTGGTTGCCAAAAACCATGAGTAACAAAGGGACAAAATGCCCATATATGGACAAGAAATAGCCTTAAAAAACCAACCTAATTGGACCTCAATAGGTTTAGAATTTTTGGCAAACATCTTTCTAAAAAAAAATAAAAAAAGAATTTTAGGGAAACATCGGCCATTCCTCATAATGGAACAGCCTGGATTGTGGGGCACCCCTGGTCCCTTGTGTCATGCACATGCACACGCACGCGCACACACACACACCCCACAATGAATTAGCACTCAAACCAAATTTAGTACTCATCCAAGTTCTAATTCCACACATATGATATGCATAATAAGCAGAGAAGAAAATAACTCAAAAAAAATCTAAGCCACTGACGGTGGTCTCCAGTTGTTGCTATCTCTACAGAGACAATGTGGTCGAAAATGGTCACAGAGTAGATATGAACTATGTTTGACATAGGATGGTGTAAACAAATGAGTTTTCAGATCTCCAGAAAAGATACAGATAAGTAAAGATGATGCTTCCGAGTGGTTGACCTATAAGGAGCTAGCTGAAAATGGACACTTGGGATCCACCCTTACCAAATAAAAAATCCATTCCCAAACCTGATGGAAAAGAGGCACTTAATGGAAAGATGAAGATCCGAATCAAAATAGGTAACATATTAATATCATATTGTATCTGATACTTCAATTTTATATGTAAGATCCATGACCATACTCCATTCATGATATGTACCTGCAGTATTTCGTGCATCATAGCCAACCACAGATTTCAAATTTGTGAACTGCTTTGTTGGGCCCCATCTAGTTAAGGGTGGCCCGAAGTCAACTTGATTTGATGACCCTGACCATCTGTTTAACTTTAAGGGCCCTGAAGTTTAATGGGATTCTACAGGTAGATTGTTCGTGCTAAAACCCATCAATGGATTATCATTCGAATCATAGCAAATAGGGATGAGCGAAAATTCAAAGAGGACAGTGAGCATGAGGGGAATGGATTCGTGCCTGGGTGGCTTTAATAGAATTTCTTAAAAAAATCTCAACTCTAATGTGTGGATCTAATGATCTATGGAGATAGAGAAGAGGAAAGGAGATACCAATCAGAAAAAAAGAAGAAGAGGAAAGAAGATGGATGGATGTAAATCACCTTAAATGTTTCCTCTTTTTCAAACCCAATCAACAAGAGAGCCTGTAACAAAAAATGTAATTGTTCTCAGTATTCATAAAATAAGAAAACTTCAAAAAGGGACATGTAATGACTCCAAAATGAGCGACAGATAGAGTTTAACATGCAGTATCCACACAGGGGAGAGAAAGCTCTCATGTAATGAACATATCAAAACATGTTAAGCCAATGCAACTCAATGAACATAAAATGTGCATAAATTACAAACAAATGACCATGAAAAATAAATATAAAGAGTTCTAGATTTATTTATACATTTTTTTAATGTATAAGAAAGCCACAGAGAGGTTGCAGGTTGCACTGCTTCTGTCTTATGGTAACCAGTTTAGTAACCAATGTGATTAGGTTAGCAGGCGCCAATGCCCCCTGGTTTGTTAGCCAGTTGGAACCAGAGTCCTCCAGAGAGGAATTCGTCCTTCAGAAGAGTTTCCGCACCCTTCCATTTGATATCCGGATGGATGCAAACCCCAAAAATAAAAATAAAAATAAAAAGTCTTCTCCATATTGGCTTCTCATTAGTAGAGTTGAGTCAAACTTATTAGACACTTCATGAGGGGATTAGGGATCTCCTGTGACAAGGAGAATAACTAAGGTTCTGCTGTTCCTATCTGACCATTTTTTTGTGATAGATCCTATCTGACCCATTGATGGACATGTTGCTGCTCATGTTCATGTTGACCCATCTACATTTGCTCCAATGATCAAACAGACTCAAAAGAAAGACCAATCATCCTCCTAGGAGCCTCATTATTTTGATTTACTGCCTACTGACGAAACACATCCAGTTGTTAAAGATTTCTGATCGCTTTAAGAAAAGCGAATAGGAAATTACCCAACATTCCGTCAATAAATTTGATTTCATGTGACACTTTTCCTTGCAATAGAGCCTATTGTGCTTTCTCATCCATACAGATTCCTAAAATCTGCAGGTAAAGAGTTTACATGTCCTGAACGAAGGAAAACAATGGAAGGGGAGAGGTTGACACTAGAAGAATGACACTTAATTTGAGGTTTAATTTCATTTCTCGCAAGGAAAGGGTGGTAAGATGCAAGTGGCTCTAGTCTACACAATGAAATATAATCAGATGATTTAGTAGAGCAATACAAAGCAAAACTTGTGGCATAGGAATGAATGAATATTCACAGATGTACGCTATGAATTATATGAAGATCTTTGATCCTGTTATAAACTCCTCTTAGCGGCAGCTAACAAAGGTCAGTCGTTACTCGTTCCATCAACTTAATATGGAGAACCCCTTTCTTAATGGAAAATTTCAAGAAAGAAATAATTGTGTATTTGGTGTACCATTCTCATTATAAAATCAATTGGATTAAAACAATAGTAAAAACTGAAGAACCCTCCACCCATTTACACCCATTTAAATATAATAACAACAAGAATAATTAGGCATTACTTCTGCAGATTTTTGTTACTCATAACCAAAAGCAACTAATTCTTATCACAAGCATTTGTAATAACGAAAAACAGATAATTTTTAAGTTGTAAACTTTGTTACATCAGCTTCAGAAACTTAATTCATATAACCAGGTCAATTCAACTTCACTATTGAAAAATTAAAACAAGAACAGTTTGAGCTTACAGGTGGACCATATTTAGGATCATCAGCACTTAGAGGTACAAATTTTGAGTCTTCAATTAACTCATTAGAAATCCCTGCAACATGCTACTGCATTACCATAAATAACTACAAAGAAATGGGAAATCCACAAAAAATAAAAAGAAAAAGAAAAGAAAGGACATGCTGTAAGAGAGACCTACTGTGGCCGATAAATATATGGACAGAAGTATGAACAAATTGCAAACTAGGAAACACAATAAAATAATAGCAAATGATGGTATTGATAGCATCCTTCCCGCCCCAAGTGTTGTAAGATCACAAAGAGACCAAGTAGATGTTCTTTAGATGACTTCGAAGTAGAAGATACGGGATGGGCAACAAAAGTCCAATTTACAGAAACAATAAGTCAAATCTAACAAGTCTACCCCAACAAAGTTCTTAAAGTTCTCTTCTGAAACTTGTAACCAGGGGTTTACCTATTTTGAAAGGAGATGAGTGAAATTTGTGTTAATGTTAGTAGTTCCCTTTGTCAACTTTGATGCATAGTGACGACTTTGGCACTGTCTTAATATTAGCTCCACTGAGTCATACCTAGGAATGCTTGGCGTTTTCATTAGGAATGGGAAAAGGTTCCCTAGAAAGGGGACTTTATCAAAGGGTTCACACATAAATGGTGAAAGTCTGTAGGGCAAGGGGAAGAAATATAAGGTTCTTCATTAGTCAAGCTCGCGTAATATAATAAGAAGAATTTGGTAAGAGTAGTAGTTAGGATTCACTTAAGAACGTAGTATTTTCTTATTATCCCTTTCCATTTTCTATTTTCTTGCCAAATCCATACTCTTCAGCAATCTTTAATGGAAGTAATGCAAGGAAAAAAGCTTGAATTATGGCCATGGGATTTATGCAAACTTCCATAAGTGAATACATGGAAGTCTTTGCTCTTGTTGTCCAGCTAATTTAGGAACAGGCAACTTATTAGATTAAGACTAAAATATCTTTGACTAATGGCTAGTTTAACTTAATTTGCAAAATATTGGAGAGTCAACAACTGTCATAATACCATATACCATGGCTTTAAACAGATAACGACATTTTGAAAGAAAAAGTTAAAAATGAAAGGAGAATATAAGAGGGGGAAAGATTACCTTCCGCACTGGATCTGAAGAGACGTTTTGACTTCAAGCTACGGTAAGCTTTTGCCATGGAGAAGGTCGAATTCTGTGACTTTCTGTCTAACTGATAAAGTATCCATGGCAATGGAAGTAGTTGAAAAGCGACAAGGATTCAAACAGCAACTTGCATGGGAACTAAAACTCGAGCTTTGAAAAGTGAGGCAAAAGGTGTTAGAATATCCAGACCAAAAACAATTATAAAATATATTCTCCCATGTAGAATTTATGAGGGCTTTCTAGAATGGTTCTAGAAATATGGTGAAAGCCCATGAACCAAGATGAATGTAGAAGGTTCATGAAAGGGCATTTATTTTGAGTAGTTGGAGGATGGGCATTAATGAAGCCATCTAGAGGCTTCCTCCTTGGCCTATATAAGGAGAGGCCATTTGCCCATTCTCATAATCTCATTCAAGCCAGTCATCTTCATCCAAGTAGAGAGTGAAGTGTGTCCACTCCAAGTTGAGAGTGTAGTTGTTAGGCAAAAAAACAAGTGTGAGAGAGAGGGTTTTCCTTCAAGTGGTGTTCTTGAAGTTGTGTATCTCTTGTACCCATTGTTTCATAGTGGAAGTTCTTGTTGTTGCTGCCCCGTGGACATAGGCACCTTGTCGAACCACATTATATCCGGTGTTCTCTCTTCCTTACTCTTTTATTTCCTTGCATATTTATCCTTTTGTGGTTTGAGTTGTTATTTCCATTCTATTATTTTTCCCAACAGTGGTATCAGAGCCCTTGGTTCGTGGGCGTGGCGTTAGAATGGAAGGTTCAAGGAGTACCATGATTCGACTCAACCACTCTAATTGGATTACATGGAAGCCGAGAATGGAGGATATTCTCTATTGCAAGGATTTACATGAGCCCATCGAAGGAGCCGATGCTAAGCCGGAGGAGGTGACGGATGCAAATTGGAAGAAGATGAACCGCAAAGCCATCGGTCATATTCGAGAATGGGTGGATGATAGTGTGTTCCACCACGTGTCCAATGAAACCGATGCTCATGCCCTTTGGATGAAGCTTGAGTCCTTGTTCGAGAAGAAGACCGCCGCCAAGAAAGCCTTTCTAATCAAAGAGCTTGTCAATATGAAGTACAAAGATGGTGTTAAAGTGACCGAGCACCTAAACAACTTCCAAAGTACAATCAATCAATCGACCACGATGGGCATGACGATTGATGATGAGTTGCAAGCGTTGCTATTGTTGGGGTCGTTGCCGGACAATTGGGAGACCTTTGTTGTAACTGTAAGTAACTCTGCTCCTAATGGTGCTTTGTCTATGGATAATGTTAAAGATAACATGATCAATGAAGAGACTAGAAGAAAATCTTCATCAAGCTCCGACAATAGCCAAGTCTTTGTGGCGGAGAATAGAGGAAGGAGCAAGAGTAGAGGACCCAAAGGTCAAGGAAGGAGTGCAAGCCGTTCGAGGGTAAGATTCAACGGAAAGTGCCATCATTGTGGTATCTTTGGCCACATGAAGAAAAATTGCAACAAATTGAAAAATGAGAAGAAGGAAGGGAAAGATGGCTACACTAATCAAAAGAGAGAGGGCAACCATACCACTGCCGCTGCTATATCACATGAGGAATGTGAGGTTCTTTGTATTGAAGGTGAATGCTTACATGTTGATAATTCACCCGGTGTTTCATGGGTTGTTGATTCCAGAGCCTCTTTCCATGCCACTCCAAACATGGATTTTTTCACTACGTACAAAGGTGGTGGTGACCTTGGGATTGTGAAGATGGGCAACGATGGTAGTCCAAGATTGCAGGAATTGGAGATATTTGCTTTGAGACTGATTTGGGCTACAAGCTTATGTTGAAAGATGTTAGACATGTTCCGGGTCTACGCCTCAACTTGATGTCAACCGGCGTGCTTGACCGACAAGGGTTTCATCATCATGGAGGTGACCGAAAGTGGAGGCTTAACAAAAGATCGCTGGTGGTTGCTAAAGGGAAGATGTGTTGCACCCTCTACAAGACACATGGCAAGATATGCAAAGGGGAGTTGAATATTGTAGACGATTCCTCTCCAAGTTTATGGCACAAGCGGCTAGGCCACATGAGTGAGAAGGGATTGCAAGTTTTGGCAAAGAAGTCTCTCATTTCCTTTACCAAAGGTACATCACTTGACTCTTGTGATTATTGTTTATTTGGTAAGCAACATAAAGGTAGTTTCTCAAGAACATTTACAAGAAAAGAAAATATATTAGAACTAGTACACTCGGATGTGTGTGGCCCAATGGAAGTTGAATCACTAGGTCTTAACAAATATTTTGTCACTTATATTGATTATGCTTCACGAAAGGTTTGGGTTTATTTGTTGAAATCAAAAGACCAGGTGTTTCAAACCTTTAAGGAGTTTCATGCCATGGTGGAGAGGGAGACAGGAAGAACCCTCAAGAGTATCCGCAGTGACAATGGCGGAGAGTACACTTCGAACAAGTTCAAAGCTTATTGTTCGAAGCATGGCATCAAACACAAGAAGACAATACCTGGCACCCCACAACATAATGGTGTAGCAGAGAGGATGAACCGCACCATTTTGGAGAAAGTCAGAAGCATGCTGAAGACAGTCAACCTAGCAAAGGAATTCTGGGGCGAAGCTGTGACAACCGCATGTTACCTTATCAACCAATCACCAAGTGTACCCTTGGGCTTAGAGACTACAGAAGGCGTATGGACCGGTAGAAGTGCTTCATATTCCCACTTGAGGCTGTTTGGGAGCAAAGCACTTGCACATGTACCAAAGGAGCAGAGATCAAAGCTAGATGATAAGGCCATACCGTGCATCTTTCTTGGGTATGGAAATGATGAGATGGGCTACCGGTTGTGGAATCCAAAGACCGAGAAGTTATTCAGAAGCAGAGATGTGGTCTTCCATGAAGATCAAACCATTGCGGATTTTGACAAAAACGTTGTAGAACATGTTGGGCACCTCACCTACAATTCATCACCACTTCAACAAGATCCAAGATAAGAAGCTCAAGATATGTCAAATGAAAATGTTCTTGATATGGCGGAAGAAGAAGTAGTAGATGCTGAAGATGATGATCAAGAGGATAATCAGGAGGATCATGATCAGGGGGAGCCTAATCAGGAGGAGCCTAATCAAGGAGAGCAGCTAGAGAATGCCCAAGTACCAGTTCAAAGATCCAACAGGGCGCCAAAGCCTAGTACTGTAAGACCCCGACCCGAGAGACCTCGTTTAGAGTTGATTAAGTTGTATTTTAGTTTAAGTGTGCTTAGTGGTTTTGGATTAGTTGGGGATTAGAATAGCTTTTATGATAGCTTTGGGGAATTTGGAGAGCCTTTTTATTTGTGGGACCCTTTGGGGGTTCTTGTTAGGAATTGTGCGAGATTGGGGGTTTACCGATGATTTCCAAGAATCGTGTTTTGACCCCATTGGATTTATCTTATTAATCCCTACAACTTTCATGTTGACATCGTTTTCATTCAAGGACCCTAAACCCGATTTTTCACTAATTGAGGGCAAAATGGTCTTTTTACCCAAAATCTGGACACCGATTTCAATGTCACCAAAATGTGCAAAATATATACTTTTTGGAAACTAGAAATTTTGCCGATCAACTTTGTCTTCTTCGTCGAATTCATTTGAAGCCCCGAAAACCATGTTTTGAGCCCGAGAAGTTCTTTAAGTTGTGGGCCCCACTCCCACTTACTATATATAGAAAGCTTCTTCTTCTTTTTCCCATTTCTGGCAAAAACCCTAGAGGAGAAGAGAAACCCCAGCCCTAAGGGTTTTCCTTTACCTTTTCTTGCTTCTTCATCTTCAATCCCCCACTAAGCTAGTGCTAATGGAAAATTAGTTGCTACAATCTTCTTCCTCATCTCAAGGGCTTCATCTTGACACCATTTTGAAGAAAATCGCCCACTCCAAAACTTGCTTTGGACAACACCTTGCTTTTTGAAGAACTTCATTGTAAGTGATCTTTTTAAAAGTTTTATAATCTTGTTGTTTAGCCCTAGGGTAGCTCTATTTCAATTATTGGAAAATTCCGTCTTGTTTTACTTGGATTTTGATAATCTAGGGTTTGGATTTGGGGATTTTGTGTATAGGTGTTTGATTGGGGGCCTAAGAGGTGATTAGAGCTCAATTTGATTTGCAATTGGACCCAAGGCAAGTGGATGAAATGATTCTCATGTGTTTTATCATGTTTTCTGCAAAGATCTTGATTTGTCTTCATTGATGGTTTTATTGATTTATCATGTTTGATGGTTTAGTCTTATTGATTTTGAATGATGAATTGATGAGATAATGAGGTCAAGGAATAGCCCAATTAATTGTGAAGATATGTATGGAAGAAGGGGAAAGAAAGGAAATGGATTGGAGTTGGACAAGAGAAGAATTCAACCAAATGGGTTGAAATTCGCTACAGGAACGATCGATCGCCCATCAGGTCCGATCGATCGGACTGTAAATAACTGAGAGGGTTCTCAGGACCGATCGATCGCCCATCAGGTCCGATCGATCGGACTGTAAATAACTGAGAGGGTTCTCAGGACCGATCGATCGGACTGTAAATAACTGGAAGCAAATTCAGGACCGATCGATCGGCCAAGGAGTCCGATCGATCGGACTGAGATGAGATGAACTATAAAATAGGAGAATTGTGAGACTATTTTCCAGATTCATTCCAAACCCATACTCAAGTCCAATTCAGTTCTACCCCTTATCTTCTTATTTGAAGACATTGAACATGTAAAGATGCATTTAAACCCATGAAAGATTGGGGTAAATTGTGAGGGGCTGTAGTGTGTAGGTATTGTTTGGAGGCCCAATGCTATTCAAGGATGGGTGGGGCATTGAATGAAGTCCGAAGGAAGGAGGAACCTCATCATGGTGATTCCATGAGGTTGTCTAGATTGATCAATGTGTATAAGGACCCGGAATGTCCCTAACTCTTAAAGAGTACCAAAATTTCATCATATCCGACATACGGGACCCTATTCGCACTGATTCAATTCTAGAAACCCATTGTTAGCCTGTAAAGGTATTGGAAGCTAATTGTATTTGATTTCCAACCAATCCCCTATTTTGAGATTTCAATCGTGATCGGTGAGTACTCTTGAACCGAGAACATTGTGTTACCATATTGTTAATTTGTTTAGACTCGCCCCGACTTTTATACATTTTGTACCTATGAGTTCCCGCCCCGCTATGTGTATTATCTGTTTTGATTTTCGCATGTTACCTATGAGTCGGCACCACTAAGCTTGGATAACCTTATCGGTTTGATCAACCGGTTTGGATATCCCCCTTCAGTTATACCCGCTGCAGCATGGTTCCCGCCTCGCCTCGATATACCCGGTTCGCTACCGTGGTCCCGCAGAGTATTATATGTATTTATTATATAAAAATCGTTGACTCTCCTCACCTCGTGTGACTGAGGTTAACGTCGTTGATTCTCCTCACCTCGTGTGACTGAGGTCAATGTCCCGATGTGCTCTTATCACTTTTGTGAGAGAGGATTTAGCTTTGTGTGGTTGCCATCTTGTTAGTCCCGAATCCTTGTTACCTTACATGTTTTATTTGCATATGTAACTCTTTTAAATGTTGCATTCTTCTTTTATGAAAAATTCGTTGTTTATCCAGATTTTTACTATGTTTCTAAAGGCATCATTGTTTTGAATTATTGTTACATCTTTTCACCCACCTGCCAGACCGTCGTGTCTGATCCATTTATTTTGGTACTCAGGTCCCGAGCTTATTGCCTTTGAGGAGGAGCCAGAGGAGGCGGTCGGTGAACCGCAGCGAGTGATTGAGTGGCAAGCCGATGATGTCATGTAGACATTCGGCCTTGCCTTGAGAACGATACACTTTGGGAACTTATGATATCTTTATCTTAGATTTCCTTTGGTTGTACGGTCTTTGTTGACCGTTATTTTAAGGGCATTAATCAACTGATATTTTGTAAATATACTTAACTTTACTTTTGGGGAAATATGCTTATGATCATTGCTCATTCTGATATCTTGTCATGATTAATCATAAATCAGTCTTGTTCATAGAATTGAATGGTATCAGTATGGTTTGTTACACGCTTCCGCAATCTTGAAAATATACTGGATATGGTTATATGTGAGATGATGTGTAAAGATAATCCTCACCGCGGAACCCTGTGGGAAATCACGTGCACGGATAAATATTCTTTAATTCCGTGTGCGGTTTAGCCAAAGAGATGCACGTGGCGCGGCATCACCCCACCACTGTCCCGACTCCCGGACTCGGATCTTCCCCTTTCGGTCCGGGGTCGCGACAGGACTGGTATCAGAGCGGGACATGTTTCAGGCAATTAAAAGAAACTAGAAATCTTAAGTACGTGGCGAGAATTCGTTAGATAGAATCGTGTGAGCAATGTGTGACCACCATGTACTTGATTTATATGTGCTAACAATTTGTTTTGCAGCGTTATGCCACCTCGCAAAAGAACAGCAAACAGTAATCACGTTGCCAGTAACAGTGAGAATACAGAGCCTATTGTAGAGGAACCACAAGACAACAACATGCAGAACCAATTCCAACAGATGATGCAGGCTATGATTGACCAACAACGCCAGGCAAATGAGAATCAGGCTAGGCTCCAAGCACAAGCATATGAGACACAGACCAGATTGCAAGAACAGATGCTTAAGAAGGACGAGGATCATGCTAGGGAGATAGCTCAAATGCAGGCACAGTTGTTGGGGATATTAGAAAGGAGACCGGAACCAATTCCAGTTGCACCACCTGGTCCGGTAAACATTAGAGGAAATGATCCTAATGTGCTGTATGAGCGGTTCAGGAAGAGAGGACCGAAAGAATTTTTGGGGACTGAGGACCCAATGGCAGCAGATGATTGGCTTGAGCACACCGAAAATATATTTGAGATCTTCATATGTACCGGTGTAGAACGTGTACAGCTTGCAGCCTCTATGTTTGTGGGTTTAGCAGATATTTGGTGGAAGACCGTCAAGGCAGAATACAGGACAATGGCTGATGCAGAAGCTTGGGTTAACTTCAAGAGACAGTTTGGAGAGAAATATGTACCTGCACATGTCAAGAGACAAAAGGCAACAGAATTTCAACAACTTGTGCAAGGGAACATGACAGTCCTCGAATACCTTACCAAATTCGAGAGATTGTCAAGGTATGCACCAGAGTTGATAGACACGGTTGAGAAGAAGATAACCAAGTTCCTTGAGGGACTTCACCCGATTATTGAGAGGGATGCTACCGGGGTTGTACCACCCGTTACCTTTGAAGAAGCTGTCAAGAGAGCATACAAATTTGAGAACTTTCACAACAAGATCATCAAGAACCAAGGAAAAGGTCAAGGCCAACAGCAGAACTATCAGCAAAGAAACAATCAGAACAAAAGGCCAAGGCAGGAGCAGAATGTGCAGAATCCAGTGGTTTGTATCCACTGTGGGAAAAACCATGAAAGTGCCAATTGCCGCTTTATTACAGGAGCGTGCTTTAGATGTGGCTCCATGAACCACCAAATGAAGGATTGTCCAAGGCCTGATAGACATAACAGGCAGCAGCAAGGAGCACAGCGTCAGGCACCACCTCAAAATGCGTTAGTGGTCCAGAATCAAGCAAGGCCACTACAACAACAGGCACCTCAGCAACAGTTTAGGCCACAGCAACAACAACAACAACCGGCCCGTCAGCAAGGGCAGAATCAAAATCATAATCAGCGTCCTCAGAATCAAAACAGGAATGCACCACAAGGCAGGCAACAGCAAGGGCAGAACAGGCCACCACAAAGGGCACAACTCTATGCTGTCAATAGAGCTGATGCGGAGGCTGAAGGCAATGTAGTGGAAGGTACACTTCTCGTCTGTGGTTTTGATGCTAAGGTTTTATTTGACCCTGGTTCTACTCACTCATTCCTATCTCCAAAGTTTGCTAAGTTGATTGATATGCATGCTAGAAAGTTGAGTTTCATTTTGACTGTGACTACCCCTTTAGGTAAGGAAGTTGTTTGTAGAACTTTTACCCTAGTTGTCCAGTCATGATAGGAGAAGTAGTATTACCGGCAGATCTCATTTTATTGGAGATGCAGGATTTTGATGTCATCCTAGGGATGGATTGGTTAGCAGGATACCATGCTACTATGGATTGTTTCCATAAAACCCTAACTTTTAAGTTAGAGGAGACCCAAGCAGGGGTGTTGTTTCAGGGAGAGAGGAGTAGTTCTGGTGCAGGATTTATTTCAGCATTGAAGGCTGATAGGCTTCTAAAAAGTGGTTGTGAAGGTTATTTGGCGTTTATCACGGAGGATAAACGGTCCCAAGGGGTGGAGGAGATCCCAATTGTTTGTGAGTTTCCGGATGTTTTTCCGGAGGAGATACCTGGATTGCCACCCATTAGAGAGATAGACTTCACTATTGAGTTGTTACCGGGGACTGCTCCGATATCTATCGCACCTTACAGAATGGCCCCGGCAGAATTGGGAGAGTTGAAGATGCAATTACAAGAACTTTTGAACAAAAGTTTTGTGAGACCTAGTGTGTCACCGTGGGGAGCACCAGTTTTGTTTGTAAAGAAGAAGGATGGCTCTATGAGAATGTGTATTGACTATAGAAGATTGAACCAAGTGACCATCAAAAACAAATATCCATTGCCAAGGATAGATGAACTGTTTGATCAGTTGCAAGGAGCTGCTTATTTTTCAAAGATTGATTTGAGGTCAGGCTACCATCAGTTGAGAGTTAAAGATTCAGATGTGTCAAAAACAGCCTTTCGGACAAGATATGGACACTATGAGTTTCTAGTGATGCCATTTGGTTTGACTAATGCACCGGCAGTTTTCATGGCATTGATGAACAAAATATTTACGGAGTACTTGGATCAGTTTACAGTGGTGTTTATTGATGATATTTTAGTGTATTCCAAGACCAAAGAAGAGCACGAAGAACATTTGAGGATAGCACTCCAGCTTTTAAGGGAGAATCAGTTGTTTGCAAAACTTAGTAAGTGTGAATTTTGGTTGGACCAAGTCACATTTTTGGGTCATATCATCTCCAAGGAAGGATTATCAGTAGACCCGTCCAAGATTGAGGCAGTCATGAATTGGGATAGACCGAAGAATGCATCAGAAATCAGGAGTTTTCTTGGATTGGCAGGGTATTATCGGAGGTTTGTGCAAGGATTTTCGTCGATTGCGTCATCTTTGACGAAGTTGACAAGGAAGAATGCACCATATGTTTGGACAGACAAGTGTGAAGCTAGTTTTCAAGAGCTGAAGAAGAGATTGACTACGGCTCCAGTCCTTACTTTGCCATCTGGGAGCGGCGGTTTTACCATTTTTACCGATGCTTCCAATGTTGGACTTGGATGCGTGTTAATGCAAGATGGGAAGGTAGTTGCATATGGATCCCGGCAATTGAAAGATCATGAGAAGAACTATGCAACACATGATCTCGAGTTGGCCGCAGTTGTTTTAGCTTTGAAGATGTGGAGACACTACCTCTATGGAGAGAAGTTTGAGGTTCACTCCGATCACCGTAGCCTACAGTACTTGTTTTCTCAGAAGGAGTTGAACATGAGGCAAAGGAGATGGATGGAGTATATTAAAGACTAAGGGTGGAAGAAACCGAACCAAACCGAACTCCGAACCATAAACCGAACCGTAAAATTAAGTTCGGTTCGGTTTATCGGTTTATGGTTCGGTTTCGGTTTTTCATTTTTAGCAAGTTCGGTTTTACGGTTCGGTTTCGGATTTTAAAAAATATTTTCAGTTTAAACCGAAAAACCGAACTTGATTTTATATTTTAAATTAAATATATATATATATATATGTGTCAATGGGAAAGGGAAAGGGGAAACTTGAATTTTTTTTTTAATGGCAAATCACTGAGTTCATTTGTGTGATATTGAAATGATGTGTAACTAATAGCAACAATTTGGATCTATTTGTGTGATATTGAAAAATTCGGTTTAAACCGAAAACCGGAAAACCGAACCGTTTAATAATTTTCGGTTCGGTTCGGTTTTACTCGTAATTCGTTCTGGTTCGGTTTGCAATATTTAGAAATTTCGGTTTTCGGTTTTTTCAGTTTCGGTCAAAAACCGAACCGAAAAACCGAACTTCCACCCTTATTAAAGACTATGATTTTCCAATCAAGTATCACCCGGGGAAAGCGAATGTAGTTGCAGATGCCTTGAGCAGAAAGTCAGTGAGCATGGCAAGTCTTCGTGGAACTTATGTGGTACAACAGTTAGAAGAGTTGGGAGTAGAATTTCATCCACTAAGAGAGGGTGTCATGTTAGCAAACATGTCAGTGTCAGAGCCTTCGTTCATTCAGAAGATCAAAGAGAATCAGTTACAAGACCCAGAGTTGGCTAAGATTTCTAAGCACTTAGCAGATCGTCCGGATTTTCGTTTTGTAGATGGAGTTTTGTATTACCGAGATCGTCTATGTGTGCCTAACTTGGAGGACTTGAGGAATGATATCATGTCTGAGGCTCACAATACCAAGTATTCCATACATCCGGGCAGTACGAAGATGTACCAGAATTTGAAGGGCAGATTTTGGTGGAATAACATGAAGAGAGAGATAGCAGCTTTCGTCTCTCGTTGTATGATATGTCAGTTGATCAAGGCGGAACACCAGAAGCCTCCAGGGTTATTACGACCACTAGAAATTCCGGAATGGAAATGGGAGCACATTACCATGGACTTCATATCGGGTTTACCGAAGACTAGTAAGGGCAATGATGCTATCTGGGTCATAGTGGACCGTCTCACCAAGTCAGCTCATTTCCTACCGATGAAGACT
The DNA here is from genome assembly GCA_012931725.1 of Litsea cubeba. Classification (NCBI taxonomy): domain Eukaryota; kingdom Viridiplantae; phylum Streptophyta; class Magnoliopsida; order Laurales; family Lauraceae; genus Litsea; species Litsea cubeba. Next base: position 11,701,744 of record CM022946.1, on the reverse strand, counting down.
GGGAAGAAAATGCATATGTTACCTTTGGCACAGTTGTTTGTCACAGAGATTGTCAGTCGTCATGGATAGCCAGTTTCCATCACATCCGATAGAGACAGCAGATTTGTCTCAAGATTTTGGAAGACATTGCATGAGTCTATGGGTACGAAGTTACAGTTCAGCACAGCCTATCACCCACAGACCGATGGTCAGTCAGAAAGGACAATTCAGACACTTGAGGATATGCTTCGAGCTTGTGTGTTAGATTTCAAGACTCAGTGGGATGAAGCCTTACCGTTGTGTGAATTCGCTTATAACAACAGTTTCCACTCGAGTATCGGTATGGCACCTTTTGAGGCCTTGTATGGCAGAAGGTGTAGAACACCTGTGTGTTGGGAAGAAGTAGGTACTCGCAGTTTCCATGGACCGACCATTGTTAGTGAGACAAGTGACAAGGTCAAGTTGATCCAAGAACGTCTGAAAGTGGCTCAGAGTAGACAGAAGAGTTATGCAGACTCTCACAGGAGGGATTTACAGTTCAAAGAAGGAGATAAGGTTTTCTTGAAAGTGTCACCCACTCGTGGAATTTTGAGGTTTGGACAGAAGGGCAAATTGTCTAGGAGATACATTGGACCGTATGACATTGTGAGTAGGATTGGTGATGTGGCTTACAGGTTAGCCTTACCACCTGAGCTCTCCGGCGTACACAATGTTTTTCATGTGTCTATGTTGAAGAAATACGTTCCTGACAGACTACACATACTCCGTTATGAGCCATTAGAAATCCGAGAAGATGCGACCTATGTTGAGAAGCCTAAGCAGATCATTGACACCAAGGAACAAGAATTGAGAACTCGGACTATTCAGTGGGTCAAGGTACTTTGGGAGAATCATGGACCGGAAGAAGCAACTTGGGAATTACGGGATCAAGTTCAGAAGAAGTACCCACATCTTCTACCGGAGGTGAGTTTTAATTTCCATTTGGAGGACCAAATGTCCTAAGGGGTGGAGGATGTAAGACCCCGACACGAGAGACCTCGTTTAGAGTTGATTAAGTTGTATTTTAGTTTAAGTGTGCTTAGTGGTTTTGGATTAGTTGGGGATTAGAATAGCTTTTATGATAGCTTTGGGGAATTTGGAGAGCCTTTTTATTTGTGGGACCCTTTGGGGGTTCTTGTTAGGAATTGTGCGAGATTGGGGGTTTACCGATGATTTCCAAGAATCGTGTTTTGACCCCATTGGATTTATCTTATTAATCCCTACAACTTTCATGTTGACATCGTTTTCATTCAAGGACCCTAAACCCGATTTTTCACTAATTGAGGGCAAAATGGTCTTTTTACCCAAAATCTGGACACCGATTTCAATGTCACCAAAATGTGCAAAATATATACTTTTTGGAAACTAGAAATTTTGCCGATCAACTTTGTCTTCTTCGTCGAATTCATTTGAAGCCCCGAAAACCATGTTTTGAGCCCGAGAAGTTCTTTAAGTTGTGGGCCCCACTCCCACTTACTATATATAGAAAGCTTCTTCTTCTTTTTCCCATTTCTGGCAAAAACCCTAGAGGAGAAGAGAAACCCCAGCCCTAAGGGTTTTCCTTTACCTTTTCTTGCTTCTTCATCTTCAATCCCCCACTAAGCTAGTGCTAATGGAAAATTAGTTGCTACAATCTTCTTCCTCATCTCAAGGGCTTCATCTTGACACCATTTTTGAAGAAAACCGCCCACTCCAAAACTTGCTTTGGACAACACCTTGCTTTTTGAAGAACTTCATTGTAAGTGATCTTTTTAAAAGTTTTATAATCTTGTTGTTTAGCCCTAGGGTAGCTCTATTTCAATTATTGGAAAATTCCGTCTTGTTTTACTTGGATTTTGATAATCTAGGGTTTGGATTTGGGGATTTTGTGTATAGGTGTTTGATTGGGGGCCTAAGAGGTGATTAGAGCTCAATTTGATTTGCAATTGGACCCAAGGCAAGTGGATGAAATGATTCTCATGTGTTTTATCATGTTTTCTGCAAAGATCTTGATTTGTCTTCATTGATGGTTTTATTGATTTATCATGTTTGATGGTTTAGTCTTATTGATTTTGAATGATGAATTGATGAGATAATGAGGTCAAGGAATAGCCCAATTAATTGTGAAGATATGTATGGAAGAAGGGGAAAGAAAGGAAATGGATTGGAGTTGGACAAGAGAAGAATTCAACCAAATGGATTGAAATTCGCTACAGGACCGATCGATCGCCCATCAGGTCCGATCGATCGGACTGTAAATAACTGAGAGGGTTCTCAGGACCGATCGATCGCCCATCAGGTCCGATCGATCGGACTGTAAATAACTGAGAGGGTTCTCAGGACCGATCGATCGCCCACCAGGTCCGATCGATCGGACTGTAAATAACTGGAAGCAAATTCAGGACCGATCGATCGGCCAAGGAGTCCGATCGATCGGACTGAGATGAGATGAACTATAAAATAGGAGAATTATGAGACTATTTTCCAGATTCATTCCAAGCCCATACTCAAGTCCAATTCAGTTCTACCCCTTATCTTCTTATTTGAAGACATTGAACATGTAAAGATGCATTTAAACCCATGAAAGATTGGGGTAAATTGTGAGGGGCTGTAGTGTGTAGGTATTGTTTGGAGGCCCAATGCTATTCAAGGATGGGTGGGGCATTGAATGAAGTCCGAAAGAAGGAGGAACCTCATCATGGTGATTCCATGAGGTTGTCTAGATTGATCAATGTGTATAAGGACCCGGAATGTCCCTAACTCTTAAAGAGTACCAAAATTTCATCATATCCGACATACGGGACCCTATTCGCACTGATTCAATTCTAGAAACCCATTGTTAGCCTGTAAAGGTATTGAAAGCTAATTGTATTTGATTTCCAACCAATCCCCTATTTTGAAATTTCAATCGTGATCGGTGAGTACTCTTGAACCGAGAACATTGTGTTACCATATTGTTAATTTGTTTAGACTCGCCCCGACTTTTATACATTTTGTACCTATGAGTTCCCGCCCCGCTATGTGTATTTATCTGTTTTGATTTTCGCATGTTACCTATAAGTCGGCACCACTAAGCTTGGATAACCTTATCGGTTTGATCCACCGGTTTGGATATCCCCCTTCAGTTATACCCGCTGCAGCATGGTTCCCGCCTCGCCTCGATATACCCGGTTCGCTACCGTGGTCCCGCAGAGTATTATATGTATTTATTATATAAAAATCGTTGACTCTCCTCACCTCGTGTGACTGAGGTTAACGTCGTTGATTCTCCTCACCTCGTGTGACTGAGGTCAATGTCCCGATGTGCTCTTATAACTTTTGTGAGAGAGGATTTAGCTTTGTGTGGTTGCCATCTTGTTAGTCCCGAATCCTTGTTAGTTGTTACCTTACATGTTTTATTTGCATATGTAACTCTTTTAAATGTTGCATTCTTCTTTTATGAAAAATTCATTGTTTATCCAGATTTTTACTATGTTTCTAAAGGCATCATTGTTTTGAATTATTGTTACATCTTTTCACCCACCTGCCAGACCGTCTTGTCTGATCCATTTATTTTGGTACTCAGGTCCCGAGCTTATTGCCTTTGAGGAGGAGCCAGAGGAGGCGGTCGGTGAACCGCAGCGAGTGATTGAGTGGCAAGCCGATGATGTCATGTAGACATTCGGCCTTGCCTTGAGAACGATACACTTTGGGAACTTATGATATCTTTATCTTAGATTTCCTTTGGTTGTACGGTCTTTGTTGACCGTTATTTTGAGGGCATTAATCAACTGATATTTTGTAAATATACTTAACTTTACTTTTGGGGAAATATGCTTATGATCATTGCTCATTCTGATATCTTGTCATGATTAATCATAAATCAGTCTTGTTCATAGAATTGAATGGTATTAGTATGGTTTGTTACACGCTTCCGCAATCTTGAAAATATACTGGATATGGTTATATGTGAGATGATGTGTAAAGATAATCCTCACCGCGGAACCCTGTGGGAAATCACGTGCACGGATAAATATTCTTTAATTCCGTGTGCGGTTTAGCCAAAGAGATGCACGTGGCGCGGCATCACCCCACCACTGTCCCGACTCCCGGACTCGGATCTTCCCCTTTCGGTCCGGGGTCGCGACAAGTACCAAGTATCCTTCCTCACCGTATATTTTGGTCACCTGTGATGGAGATGATCCATATTCCAGATACATTCTATTGACCGGTAATGGAGAGCCTGAAAACTTTAAGGCGGCAAAGACTCATGCAGACAATGACAAGTGGACGTTGGCGATGAAGTCTGAGATGGAATCCTTATTGAAGAATGGCACCTACGAATTGGTGGAGCTTCCTAAAGGCAGAAAAGCACTCAAAAATAAATGGGTGTTCAAGTTGAAGAGGGACGAGAATGAACAGTTGACAAAGTTCAAGGCTCGCTTGGTTGTCAAAGGTTTTGGGCAAAAGGAAGGAGTAGATTTTGACGAGATCTTCTCACCAGTTGTCAAGATTACTTCTATCAGAGTTATTTTGGGCATGGCAGCTAGCATGGATCTTGAGGTGGAGCAGTTAGATGTGAAGACGGCATTTCTTCATGGTGACTTGGAAGAAGAAATATACATGGAGCAACCGAAAGGATTCGAGGTCGAGGGAAAGGAGCACATGGTTTGCAAGCTGAAGAAAAGTTTGTACGGGCTGAAGCAAGCGCCAAGGCAATGGTACAAGAAATTTGACTCATTCATGGTGGGCCATGGGTACAAGAGAATTGATGCAGATCCATGCATGTATATCCAATGGTTCACTAGAGGTAACTTCATAATCTTATTGCTCTATGTTGATGATATGTTGATAGTAGGGCAAGACGTTTCTATGATTAGTAAGTTGAAAGCAAATTTATCAAAGTCATTTGATATGAAAGACTTAGGGCCAGCTAAGTAGATTTTGGGCATGGGGATTACTCGCGACAGGAAGATGAAGAAATTATGGCCGTCACAGGAGAGGTATGTTGAACGGGTGCTTGAAAGGTTCAACATGAAAGAAGCTAAGCCAGTGAGCTCACCTCTAGGCAATCATTTCAAGTTAAGCAGATTATTATACCCAACTACACAAGAGGAGAAAGACAAGATGGCAGGTATCCCTTACTCATCAGCTGTTGGTAGTCTTATGTATGCCATGGTATGTACTCGCCCAGATATCGCACATGCAGTTGGTGTTGTTAGTAGATATCTCTCTAATCCTGGCAGAGAGCATTGGGAAGCAGTTAAGTAGATACTAAGATATTTGAGGGGTACCTCAAAGTTGTGCTTGTCTTTTGGTGGATCAGGACCAGTTTTGGAAGGTTTCACAGATGTAGATTTGGCAGGAGACCTTGATGCAAGAAAGTCCACTTCTGGTTACTTATTTACATTTTTGGGGAGAGCTGTGTCTTGGCAGTCCAAGTTACAGAAGTGTTTTGCCCTATCCACCAAAGAATCTGAGTACATTGCGGCAAACGAAGCTGGCAAAGAAATGATATGGCTGCAAAGGTTCATTCAAGAGTTGGGTGTGAAGCAAGAAAGATATGTGGTGCATTGTGATAGTCAGAGTGCTATTTACTTGAGCAAAAACTCGGTGTATCACCCTCGCACTAAGCACATTGATCTTCGGTATCATTGGATCCGAGATGCAGTTTCAAAGAAGCTTTTTCAGTTAAGGAAGATTCACACCAATAAGAACACTTTGGATATGTTGACCAAAGTTGTTCCACATCATAAGTTGGAGTATTGCAGCAAGTCCGCTGGGATGGACTTCAAGTAGAAGTGCCATTTCGTATTGGCCGGGTTGGTCTGGAGGGGGAGATTGTTAGAATATCCAGACCAAAAATAATTATAAAATATATTCTCCCATGCAGAATTTATGAGGGCTTTCTAGAATGGTTCTAGAAAGATGGTGAAAGCCCATGAACCAAGATAAATGTAGAAGGTTCATGAAAGGGCATTTATTTTGAGTAGTTGGAGGATGGGCATTAATGAAGCCATCTAGAGGCTTCCTCCTTGGCCTATATAAGGAGAGGCCATTTGCCCATTCTCATAATCTCATTCAAGCCAGTCATCTTCATCCAAGTAGAGAGTGAAGTGTGTCCACTCCAAGTTGAGAGTGTAGTTGTTAGGCAGAAAAACAAGTGTGAGAGAGGGTTTTCCTTCAAGTGGTGTTCTTGAAGTTGTGTATCTCTTGTACGCATTGTTTCATAGTGGAAGTTCTTGTTGTTGCTGCCCCGTGGACGTAGGCACCTTGCCGAACAACGTTATATCCGGTGTTCTCTCTTCCTTACTCTTTTATTTCCTTGCATATTTATCCTTTTGGGAGTTGAATTGTTATTTCCATTCTATTATTTTTCCCAACAAAAGGAACCCATGTCTTTTCAGGCCCAAACCAGTCCAACTGAACCAAAATATGATGTCGAAACCATGTCATAGCCAATTAAGTAAATACCAAATACAGTAAAACTTTTACAGGAGAAATCAAAGGAAATAAAATTTGTACAGGGTCCGTTTGTTCAATATACTAGTCGGACTCGGGTAGCTGGGAACTGGGTAACCATTTCCTATTAAAAAGGAAAAGGAGATTGCTCGTGGCTCTTTACTTTCTATCCTTCACTTCTAACTCCTTTGGTAAGAAAGCATTGCTTAGAAATACAAGGAATTCACATATGAGGGTGATAATCATTCTCCTCCACAGTTTTGGCCCAGAAAATAGAGTTTGGCTCAAGTCTAATAAAAGTAGAGATGTCGATGGATAAAATTATTTTCTCTACCCACTACCACTAAGTGAGTAAACAATTTATATCCCCACTTGTGTCAAAAAGTGAAACCTAAAACAAATGAAAAGAAACTCTCCTCTCCACTTTTTTTCCCTCATCCAAGAAGAGGCCCGAATGGGAAAAACGGAGACTCGATCTAATCTAGGGAACCTGAAATGAAGATAACTAACAACATATGAAATAAATAAATGGAAAAAAAATGATAAATTTAGGGAAAGATCTGGTGAAGAATCAAGAAGAGGGGGGAAAAAAAGGAAAGGAACTGAACAACAGAGGAATTTTTTTTTTTTTTTTGCAACATTCATAGGCCAAATAATCAACAAAGAGAAGTGATTCTTTCAGGAATATAACTATGCTTAGCGTACTTTTACAGGAGATGAAAAACTATTCCAGTGCCAATGTGACATGCCATCTAAGAGAGAGGTGTAATTAGAGAGTTGCAAACTGGATGTAATTGGTTAGAACTAGAAGAAAGATGGGGAAAGAATCTATATAATTATTGCACAACATAACCCATATAATTTAAGTAGAAGAGACTGATTTCAATATGAATGAAATTAAAAAAAAAAAAAAAAAAAAAAAAAAACACCAACCTGTTAATTGCAGGGTTTGGAGGGTCTCATGCACCAAAGGTTGCAGGATTTTTTAAGCTCAAAAACAGCAAAAAAAGGATAGATAGGTTGAGAAAAACGTGCAGACGCAGTGTTATATTCAGTATAGTATATATGGCCCTTCAGCTCCGTCCGTTTTCCAATTCAATTATCAGAGGGAGACCCAACAAAACTACTACAGAGCTTCAAACAACTTTTTACAGTTGGAAGAAAAGCTTTTTTTAATAACTGCCAAAAACCTTACCCGCACTTTTGTCAGGACGGTTCTGGTTCAGATATATTTGATCTTGCTCCCAATTTCGAACTCAATTGGGCTGATGAGCAACTCTAAAATTCGCATGGTAAAGTGAAGTAAACCTCTTATTAAAATAAAAAAAAAATCATATTAAAAGTACATATTAAAAAAAAAAGTAACTTTCTTTCCCCCACTAATAAAAGCTAAAAAGACACCCACTTTTTAAACTAAAAGTCAAAAAGATTTCCTATAAAAAAATTACTAAAGATAAAATATCATCATAATTTACTTATATTTTATTATTTCACTATTTTCTCCTTTATTTTACTTCACTTCATTCTATATGTAAATGACTCAAACACTACCACTCGTGAAATAACCAGTGGTAGAAATAGGAAGAAAATAAAATTAATATGCCAATGACTGCTTGTGCAGTCCAGCTCTGTTGGATTCACTTGGGCCACCTTGGGGCAGGTTTGGGTATTTATAGAATAAATAGTACAAAATTACATAGTATAATATTAAAATATTGTAATATTTTTGTTGTTTGCCAATTTTTGAAGAATATTATAAATTTTAAATTGGGTTATTTGGAAGGTACCATGATTTAAATATATATTAAATTTTTTTAAAATAGCAACAGGTTAATGTTATTGATATAAAGCTCATTATTAGATTATTATTTTTAAATAAATACTTAATTTATATAAAATTTACCATGTTTGGATAAAAATGTAGTGTGGTAAAGTAAAGTTCAGCTGCCAATTTTTTTTACCATATGCCACTTTTCTTTATCATATAAAACCATGTAAAGTATAATAAAGTAAATACAAATGGCTTTACTTCACCATATATTTTATCTTACCTTACTTTACCACATTTTTTACCATGATGTGATATCAACATTTATTTTACTTTACTACCATATAAACAAATATATCTTGACCTGGATGTGACATATTATCCCTTCACCATGTTTGGATGAAAAAGTAAAGCCTAGCCGCCACTTTTTTCCCATAAGCTTTATCACAAGTCATTTTTTATTTACCATAGAAACTACGGTAAAATGTGATAAAGTAAAGTCAGACAAAAAAAATCACTTACTACTTTTCTTCCACTTTACTTTACCATATACTTTATCTCACATTTACTGTGATGTGACATTTGCCTTAACTTTACTTTATCATACAAATAAACAAGCACATTATGGTAGATTTGGTGAAGTTCTCTACTTACTACTTTATAAATCTCATTTTAAAGGATTTTCATATTGGAGAAATTTTTTTGCAAGGGAGAGCTACAGGATAAAATATTAAGCTTTTTAAAAGAAAATGATATTCTCTTCATATTTTTCTTGGGTTGTCAAATACACAAGATCTTTTAATTTCAAAAATAAAAAATTATATTTTATAAAATAATATTTTCTTGTGCATCCAAACAGGCCCTCAACATCTCAACTTGCACTTATCATTGGATTGAATCTTAAATCAACGGCTAAAATAATTTATAGTCAACCATTATTCATAAAGAAATCTTTTCATCTTCCCTCCCCCATTGATAAGCATGCATCTAAGTAGGTACTGTCTATACTAGATCACATGTGACTACCAAATCCTTGTAGAAAAGATTTTTGCTTTTGATAAAGTCATAAAAAAATCCATTTTAACAATTGTAATTCTTGAAGTATTTAGAGCATCTAAGATCCTACAATTTAAGATTCTCATTCATATAGGCCGTGAAAACATTAAGTTGAAACGGAGAGAGAATAAAAATCTCAAATAACCAAAATATTGCCCATTATCAAACATGACTTAAGTAGTTTTCGTTTATACAATATCCTTCCGAGATAAGTCCTTTTGGAAGATCATTTGAACCTAATGTTTATTTCCTTTTCTTCCCCTTCATAGAGGACTTTCCCGTAGGACTTTGTGTGGATTTTTCCGTCCAGGAAGTTAGTTAGCCCCACCCCTTCAAGAATTGAGAACACCACTGACCACTGCCCATCATTTGTGCAAAAGTGGTGCACAATAGATCTATGTAAGTGAAAAAATATAGTGCAACACAATTCCATATATATATATATATATATATATGGGCAAGGCTCTCCTAAGCTTAAGCTTAGGATAATATTCCATAAGCTAATGCTTCTGGGGCTTATCCTTGGTCCATCCAAATGGACCAAACATACGAACCCCCTAAATTGCACATACCCACCAACTTTTGTTCAAATCCAAATTTACTAGACCGTTGGATCGATTGTGTACCGATCCGAATGGACTGTTGACTATTAAACTTTTGGTGCTCAGATGAAGATGATAGAAACCACGATTGGAGCTGATTTTTTGTAGGAAGAAAGGTCCTAGGGAGTCTTTGAAATCCCCCCCACCCCTATCCCCATGTGGGTCATCAGGTGGGCCCCACCACATAATTAAGCTTACTTCAGTTTACCTTATCCTAAACTTCAGCTTAGAAAATACTCAACATTAAACTCTTTGCCTGTTTTGCAATTCACTAGATTAGAAAAAGTAATATAGAGAAAGGGTTACATTAAAAGTACATATCTTTAATATTCATCCTCCTTAAAAAAAAAAAAATTTCCCTTTTCCACTAAATGACAAGAAAATATCCACCTTTTATATAAAAACTCAAAAAAATTTCCTATCAGTTTATTAAAAATTATAACCACTCTTATATTTTATTTTTTTTAATTTGATGTGTACATTATTTTTACTTTAAAAATAAATTGTCAAGGGAAAAAGTCTAACCCAGCAAACAACAAAGGTTAAGAAGGAGAGAAAAAAAAAATGATAAATGTGCTCCCTTTTTGCCCGTTTTTGAAAAATGGGAGCGCCTTTATCACTCTCTAAAAAAAAAAAAAAAAAAAAAAACAATAATAAAACTCCTTCTTTACATCTATAAACAAAACTATGTACAAGGGGATAAGGTCAAAAGAAGACCGGCACGAATTTCATAAAAGCTGAAATGATGCTGTCTTCCAAGCCGAATGTAACTTTACAGCCGGTGAACTTATCAGACGTCAGATCTCCATCATTTTAAATCTTTCGGATGGTCTATATCATTACTCTCTTGTCTCTACAACATGTGGGACTCACTCATCCATCCATTTTAATCTATATATATATATATATATATTCTAAAACCTAAACCGGAGGAGGTAGACAAATTTTGATTACATGCTGAAAATGTGATTTTACTTTTAACCTTTTTTTTTTTAATATTTTCATTATAGAGGAAACTATAAAAAAAATGACCCTAGATGATCACTAATTGAAAAAGAGGCCACTAGTCAATATTGCATGGAAGTGGCTGTGACAACTTCCGTTTTTTTTATATTAAAGATTTAAATGAGTGACGACATCGTCACTTAATATCCCATTTAAACACGTGACGACGTAGCCGCTTAATGCCTGAAATCCTATTTCTCATTTTTCCTTCCATCGTTTTTCTTCTTTTACTGGCGGTTATGAACTAGCATGTTTACATGACCAAAGTTGAGCCTTATAGAGCTGCACTGCACTTGCAATCTACTCACTGATTGAAAATTTCTCAACCATACATATTCTCATACAGATGAAAAAGCATATACTGTAGTATAGACCTGAGTAACCTACAACGCCTTTCACAATTGACATCACAGTAGAGGATCAACATCTCAATCTACACAGCCAACAATTCTTCTCCTATCCTCTTGTTTGCGAGCCAATCATTGCACATGTACAGTAAACAAGTTTTCACAAATTTTAGAAGTATACGTAGCCATACCTGATGCAATAGGCAGTGATTTTTGCTGTTGCGCAATCATTCGTCTCCTGAGAAAGTAGAAATTAAGAGCAAGGGTTAGAGAAATGCCGGGATTAATACAATAAGAAACACTATGAGATAAGATGTAGTAGAAGTTGAGTACGACATGAAAACCCTAAAAAAAAAAAAATCAAGTGAGCAGCATAAGGTTAGTGTTTTGGGGAGTTCCTTCTTTTCTTACCATTCTAGGGATTCATATATGAAACTATTTTGAGGAGGGGCAGAAGAAAACCTCTATAAAAAGGGAGAAAACGATGAGAGTAAGAAAGGAGAAATATGGTTTCAGGCGATTAAGCGACGACATCTCGTTTAAATTTTTAATAAGAAAAGCGAAAGTGATTATATGGAACTACTTCCTTGTAATATTAATTAGTGGTCATCTAAAATTTTTTTTTTTTTTATATTTTACTCTTCATTATATGCTGATACAGGATAGTAGGCCAAACAAACTTTTAATAGTTTGGAGAAATTATTGGCGAAGTGCATAAAAAGCCTTTTGGACCATGATGAGACGGTGGTGGTGGGGCGGGCCACAACCATGTCAAGATGGGACATGTGCTTATGGGTCCCAGGCCACCGTGTGGGACGATCGAAGCAGTCAGTCAAAACTCAAAAGTGGAAAATGGATGATGAGAGGTCAGAGCGAGGCAGGGGTGGGGACTGGAGGCATCTTGACTCTTGAGCGTTGGTCATGGAGGGCTCTCTTTTCGAAAAGCATAATAATAATAATAATGAATACAAAAGAAAGGAATGGTCCCGTAAATTCCGCAACGAAATTAGTAGCAGCACCTCCCTCCAAACTCTCGATTTATCATCATATCATTCCTCTTTCCCCATCCCACTCTCTCTCTCTCTTGCTGGAGACTGGAGAGACTTCCCTTCCCTTCCCCTCACAGCCAAAAAAAAAACAAAAAACCATGGTCATTTTTTTTTTCTGTTCTTTTTTCCCTTCTAAACCATAGCCCCTAGGGACTAGACAAAAAGCATTGTCACCTTTTCTTTTGCTCTTTTTTCCCTTCCCATGCGGCTATCTTATTCGAAAGGTGTTTCTATATATCAGTCGGTTGTACTTTTTTTTTTTTTTTTCTTTCTTTTTTTTATGATGAATATAATAAGTGGCATTAATGTTTGGGATGGGTCCACAGCAAGTATCCTCCACTCCGCAGGAGGAACAAGGACCGAACTTATTATTATTATTATGATGATGATGATGATCATAAGGAACTTGTGTACAGGCCAACAAATTTGTGAAAGCTAATTTACTAAAACCCTAAAAATAGTTGCCAATCAATCCACTGTCCACTGATATGTTTTTTCTTTTATGGCCTAAGGGCCAATGAAGGGGTACTGCTCTGCGTTTTTCTCATTAGCAATTTGTACTTTACACTTTGCACTGGCTGGCTGGACCCTTTTAATTAATTAATTAATTAATCTCTCTTATCCTCCTGCGGCAGTGGCATTCTCAAATCTCAATCTACTCCTACTGAGGAGAGATTGAGAGTGAGCATGAGGCCATGCCCCACCTCCCACGATCCACGCCATCCCACCACCAGCAGCAGCAGCGAGGTTAGTATTCCTTCACGCCTCCTGTTTCTTTGACGAAAGAATATGGCTTTCGCTTTGAACCAACACCAACACCAACACCAACTCCCTCTTTTCTCATTCTCATTCCCTTGTTGCAAGCCTATAGAAGATTCAGGAGCTGTGGATGGAGAAGCCGCAGCAGCAGCATCATCTGCCCGTACCCAAATGCTCGAAGCAGCATCGATGCAACGAATGGTCTGTGCTTTTCTTTTTTAATTCTCTCTGTCTCTTACTCTCACTCTAAATAATGCTGCTGCTTCTCTTCCGTGCTTTCTTCTCTGCAGTTGTCTTTGGTGTTTGTCCCGACCCAACTTTGAACAACGGGTGTTTTTGTTTTGTTTTTAGGCATGTATGTGACTGATGGATGTTGCTGTTTCTCTTCTTCTGTGCTTTCTTCTCTGCCGTTTGTTTTAACTTTGGTGTTTGTCCTGACTCCTCACCCAACTCAAAATAGCGGGTCTTTTGTGTCTTTTTTTTTAGGCATTCACATCCACATGTGACGCGTAAATCGAATTTATTATATATGTGGAATCTTTGACCTTTGTAAATTAAATTGAGGTTGGTAAAATTTTACATAAATACAACATGTAACTAATTTCGTATCATTTTCACCTTCTTCTTCTTTTTGTTTGTTTCAAATCTCAAGTAGACGTGTGTATTTATCAACTTTTTTTCTTTTATATATAAAAAAAATGTGTTGTCACATTTGGAGAAAAAAATTACAATTACAATCACCTAAATAATCTTGCAACTAAAAAAAAAGAAAAAAATCAACACACTTTTTCATTGATACAGATCAATCATACTTAAATCAAATGTAAGGTTTCATAATTCTTTGCTTCTTTACTTCAAAATTAATCAATTTCAAGTCTCTAACTGGCATTCTTTTGATCAGGTGAATGTAAAAAGTTTTCCAATTCGTGAGTAAGGCTCAGAATTTTCAGATTCTGTGAAACCCATCCAGTCCAAAAGGTCTTGATTTAGGAGTCACTTGATTATACCATGCGATTATTATGGTTCTAGGGTTTGTAAATTGGATCACCGTACATGCTCGGGCTGTTAGAATCCATCTAACAAGAGCCTGCAGCACAGTTTGGGAGGTGCTAATTGTTTTGAGGCAAACATGAGGTTGCAGGTTTGAGCCCGTTGGGTTGAGAAAATCAAACAAAACAAATTACAAAAATAAAAGAGTAAATGAAAATAAGGGGGGTGTTTATTCTGTTGAATGTTAAATTTGGGTACAATTTGGCACTTAACTATCAGTGGACCAAGGATTGAATGTCTGAGATCCTTGACATATATCCCTTTTACAATCCTCCGGAAATATTACAGAAGAACAAGGAGGGAAACCCTTCTACTTCTGTGATTGTGTGATTTAAACCTCCAATGGACCAGTCCCTTAGATTTTTTTTTTTTTGGCTGGTCATGTCCATTAACTATTTAACACTTCCAGTCTCTAACTTAGTAACTTGGTAGTGGTTGATTATGCCATTTTTCTAATTCTGAATCATTTTCTGCTTTCTTTTTCTCCTTTCTGTTTCTGTATTCTGCATGATGCAACAAAATATTTACATGTTGTGCAACTTATATTTTTATAACTTGAGCCCATTAAAGCTCACATGAATAAATTCCAAAGACAAGTAAGCTTCAACTTATATATATATATAGACACATATATATGGGAGAATTTGGCTCGTTTTAAAAAAAAGTACATGAAGATTTAAATATTTCAAAAAAAAAATAAAATAAAAGTTTTCCACAATTCTTTTAATCAAATCCTCTCTATAATTTTTTTAAGCAAAGACAAAAATACCCTTCCCGTATGATAGGTTTATACCTTTATGACCTTTTTTATTGTGATGATCATAACAATTTAATGAAGCTAGTTTTTTTAGTCATTTGAAATCCCCTTTTTGTAGCCATCCATGCATAAAGGTAGTTGAAGTGGGCCCCACTAGGTTATTTGGGTTGGACTTGGTCACATCTCTTAAATGATTAATTAAAGAAAATTACATAATGGTATTTTTGTCATTTGTCACATTTTTTTAGGGAAAACTTCAAATTAATCCTTAAGTTTTTGCCTTATTTAAAAAAAGGACACAAGTTTTAAAACTTTTCAAATTAGTCCCTAAGTTTTTCATGAAGTTTTCAATTAAAGACATTCATCCATTTAAAGCTATTTTTCGGCAACTTTTTTCTTCAATTTTTTTAAACTATCCAAATTATCCTTCAATGAAATAAAACCCCCCTTCACTTCCTCTATATTTTCTTCATTTTTTTCACTGGTAGCCTTATAGTGAGAGAGAAAAATTAGCATTTCCACAGAGATCGGCTAAATGTAGTGGCTGTCAGAACCATGACATGGCTTTAAATGAAGGTACTTTGGGTATTTTTATAAAATTGAGAGAAAATACCATAAAAAATACCTTTATATGACCAGATGGCCTTAATTGAAGTTTTATTGAAAAACTTAGGGACAAATTTGAAAAGTTTTGAAACTTGTGTCCTTTTCTGAAATAAGGCAAAAACCTAAGGCCTTATTTGAAAATTTTCCTTTTTTTTTATGGAGAGGACTTGATTGAAAGAACTGTGGAAAACTTTTATACTTTTTTGAAAATATTCAAATCTTAATGTACTATTTGAAAATGAGCAAAAAAAATTATACCTTTTTGAGAATCTTCACACACACACACACAAACAAAAAACACACACACACACACACACACACACACACACACACACACACACACACACACACACACACACACATATATATAATGACCACTTGTCGGAAGTGATACTTTCAACTTGATTACACAAGGATTTATTCCTAGGGATGTGTATGAGACTAGGGTGCAACACCACTCAACCATGAGTGTGTTGGCACATTCTAGTTTTTGAACAATAAAGAAGAAGAGGAAAGAAATGAAATCTACTCTTTTTGTTTTTAATATTTTGTATTTTCATATATGTGGAGCCTTATAATAGCTCATACTGATATGGAAATATCTGCCAAATGAATTAAATGTATCCCTGATGCTTATTGTACGTGTATTTGGGGTGACGGCCGATAATATAAATCTTGTCTAATATGAAGTTTACAATTTTGAGACAGGATTGCATAAGAATGTACAATTGGAAATAGTATTCGTACTAAATAGATGTCAAGAAATTATGCTTTAGTCTGGACATTGATATTGTTTTTGTTTATACTTTATCAAGGAAAGTATGACTAGTAGTTGTAAGAAAATACTTGGGAACTAGCATTTGTTGGCCTTTGTCGTGGAAGCTTTGATTGGAGATGATTTGGCCTCTACTAACACTATGTTGAACTGAGCCTTGGTTAGAATCAAGCAACCGGTGTGGAGATCGGAGATTGACTACTAGAGATCAACCTCCCCTAGTTACTCTCCACTATCTGAGGACTAGGATGGACACCTTGATCGTAAAGTAGAAGTTGGATGTTTTGGATCAACCTAGGATGAAAGGATTCCTTGGTTTCCAACCCTTCTCCTCTCTCCCTTTAGTCCATTCTCTGCTTCTTAGGGTGTAATGCAAAGGAATGACTTATCGCTTTTATATCACTCTTTGAGGGATTTTTTTCCTATTTTATGAGAGATTTTTTCCCCAATCAATTGAGAGTTAGTCTCGACTACTTTAGAAACTTATCTTAGAGAGATTTTCTTAACTATTTAGAAAAAGAATTATCTTAGAGAGATTTTAGGATCTAAATGGGAAACCAGTAATCAAATCAATCTTAGATCATTGCCATAAGTGAGGAGTGTATCATTTGTTACATGGGGCCCACTAATGTGTGATCTTACGAGTTACACAAGCTCATCACAAAAAACACAATAAAAGCATGCTTTGTGTGTTTTATAGCTCTAATTCCTTCCTTGAAACTTTGTCCTTTTTCTTTTTGGCCAGTCAGTTCCTTCTCCCTGGTTCCACCATAAGCTGTGTAAAAATGTTCTTATCTTGATATTTGATCAAGTTAACGATATATATAATGTAGATATGTATATTTTTGTGACTATTTGGTTTCACCAATTGATACTAATTCAATCATAGGGCTTTCTCGGACGTTCCAAGTGATATCACCATAGAAGTGAGTGGAGGAAGCTTTGCTTTGCATAAGGTAAATTGCTGAGGTTCCATTTTGCAAATTTGTTTTGCATATTTTGATAGGACATCAATCAAGATCAAGAGGTTTATTGATGTGGCCAATCGCACAATCCTTTCTTGAAAGGACGATGCAATTGCGGGAGGGTGTTAGATATGTTAGAAAAGTTTAAAATTTTAAATAAGTATGAGTTTGAATATTCAATAGGTTTCTTTGTCTTATTCTCTTTTGTAAAAATTGAGTTGTTTCTCAAAGGAAGATTCAGTTGATTTATGAAAATGTCTGTCCCATTTTGCTCTCCACCTAAGATCTTCTTTCATCTTATTTCCATCCTCTTTCATAACACGCTTTCACAGAAAGCTCTGCCACCACTCCAGCTTAATGTTTTTTCTTTTTCAATGAAACTTTGCATATTTCCAGTAACAATAAAGGGCACAGCTTGGGAAATCAATGTCTAATTTTTGTTATAAACTATATATGACTGTGCTTTTGGTTGATTTTAGAGTTCCTTGCAACCTGTATTAATGCAATCGAAAGGAATATTAAATATCGAATGAAATTCTTTTGAGTCCCTACTAATCAATTTGTGTTTGTTATGAGCTTTAAATCCAGGTGCAAATTTCATCCTTCACATTTTTTTTTTGGTAGTTGTCGCAATACTTCTTCTTTCTCCAATCACCTTTAAGTTTCTGCTTTTGTGTTTATGCTGTTTTGATTGTTGGGTATTAACGTGCATTAAAGCTGGTAGGTCTCAATTTTGGTGTTCCACATGTTTTGACAAATTTCAGCTACACAAATGCATGCTTGACGAATATAAGAGCATACTGAGCATATATGATGATATGAACATTACTTTGAAGAATCATTCAGGTTCTTGTAACATCTTACAATTATTCTGGATGAGCATGCAGTTTCCTCTTGTTGCTCGAAGCGGACGAATCAGGAAGTTAATAGCTGAATATAGGGATTCGGATATTTCAAGGATAGAGCTGCTTAGTTTACCTGGAGGTGCTGAATCATTTGAGTTGGCTGCAAAATTCTGCTATGGAGTCAACTTTGAAATCACGGCATCAAATGTTGCGCAACTTTGTTGTGTGTCTGAATATCTGGAAATGACTGAGGAATATGCCAAAGAAAACCTTGCTTCTCGTGCAGAAGCGTATCTTGATGGTGTCATCTGCAAAAGTCTTGAAATGTGCGTTGAAGTCCTACAACGATGTGAGAGCTTGCTCCCACTTGCTGATGAGCTGAAAATAGTCAGCCGATGTACAGAGGCTATAGCTACAAAAGCTTGTGCAGAGCAGATAGCCTCAAGTTTTTCACGCTTGGAGTATAGCAGCTCTGGAAGGCTACACACAAACAAGCAAGCAAAATGTGATGGTGACTGGTGGATTGAAGATCTTTCTGTTCTTCGGATTGATTTGTATCGAAGAGTCATTGCAGCTATGAGGTGTCGAGGTGTACGCCCGGAAAGTATTGGTGCATCTCTTGTGAATTATGCTCAAAAGGTGTTGACGAAGAAACCAAGCTTGTGGAATGCATCAAGCCAGGCCAAAGGGGATTTGGTGGTGGTTGGTTCCGTTGGACATGAGCAGTGTGTTGTGGTCGAGACAATTACAAGCCTGTTGCCTGTAGAGAAACTTGCTGTGCCCATAAGTTTTCTTTTCGGGCTTTTGCGATCTGCATCAATGCTTGATTGCACAATTGCCTGCAGGCTTGATCTTGAGAGAAGGATCGGGTCTCAGCTAGACATGGCTACGCTTGATGATCTCTTGATTCCATCTTTCCGTCATGCTGGAGACACTTTGTTTGACGTTGATACGGTTCACAGGATCTTGGTGAACTTTTCTCAGCATGATGACAGTGAAGATTATGCGGACGATGCCTCTGCCTATGAGTCTGATGAGGAGCCTACCTCCCCCTCGCAAACTGCATTGAGTAAAGTTGCAAAATTAGTGGACAACTACCTGGCTGAAATTGCACCTGATGCTAACCTCAAACTTGCCAAATTCATGGCCATTGCTGAGATTTTACCAGGACATGCACGCCAGACGGATGATGGACTGTACAGGGCAATTGATATCTACCTAAAAGTATGCTCTCTCTCTCTCTCTCTCTCTCTCTCTCTCTCTCTCTCTCTCTCTCTCTCTCATATAAAGGAGATTGCAGAAGAACAGGTGGCTCATCATGTTACCATGTACATTGATGGAAAACACCTCCTCTTTGATGGTAGCGGCTATGTGAACCTCTTAATCAGCAGGCTTCCCACACTACTCTATCCCTCCGGGAAAAAAGAATAAATAAATAAAAACAGTGTCTTACCTAACTTTCCGTCTTAAATTAAAACCAAATAGGAGTTCATGTCAGAAAACATGGTTGAGGCTGAGAGAAAATACCATTAAAGCGTTGCATTACGTTTAGCTGTGCAAGAGTTACAGATTTTACATAGCTTTTAGAACTTTCTTTATTTTTGATTGATAGCAAATTAACCATTGACAACCACTTACTTTGAAAGCTTAAGCTATTAGAGAACGGTGTAACAATGTGATTCGAAGACTCGACCTCCTACTCTGATACCATGTTGACAATCACTTGCTCTAAAAGCTCAAGCTGATAGAGAACGGTGTAACAATGTATATCAAGGCTACAACATTAACAATCTAAATTTCATTAAAAATAAACTGCAGAGAAACTGATGTATGAAGTCAAAATACAAATTGAATGAGCATTAATGTGATGCTTATAAAAGAAGATTCCCAGCTCATTCTGTTGGCAATATATCTGTCCATCCACTTGGGAGTCGACATGGCTCGATCTCCTGATCCATTTCTATATCACTTTTCAGGCCCATCAGGGATTATCTGATATGGAGCGAAAAAGGCTGTGTAAGCTGATCGATTTCCAGAAGTTGTCACAGGAGGCAGGTGCGCATGCTGCACAGAATGAGCGGCTCCCTCTTCAGGCAATTGTCCAGGTCCTTTATTTTGAGCAGTTAAGACTCCGCAATGCTTTATGCTGCTCTTATTCAGTCGACGAGCCAAAAATGACATGTCAGTCTCGGAGGATCAGCAGTGGTGCACTCAGCGCAGCGATGTCTCCACGTGATAATTATGCTTCCTTAAGGCGAGAGAATCGGGAGCTAAAGCTTGAACTTGCTCGGCTGCGGATGCGACTCAATGATTTGGAAAAGGAACACATCTGCATGAAACATGACATGGAGAAGTCAAGTTCTCAAAATCTGGTGTCTAAATTTACAAAGAAGATAGGAAAGATGAGCTTCCTCGGCGGCCACACCATTTCCAGAGGATCAAGTTCTCCCTCGAAGCAGTCACAGAGAACTGAAGCTCTCACGAAGAATGATTCCTTCTAAAGGTGGTTACAGAAGCAGAGAGATTGTAGAGAAACATAACCTCAAACTGATATCTTCATGCAAGGTATTTTAGTTTTTTTTCCTGTTCGACTTGTTTGTGTGGGTCCATGTTATGCCAGCATTAACAAGGGTTTTTTTTGAAAGTTGAGGGAATCATTATACTCAATCCATTATAACATTCAGTGGGAACCATAACTTACCAGCTGTGGGGCCCACTTGCATCATGTATATCAATTATGGGCGAGGGAGACGATAGAAAGCTGTGTGTGGTCGAGTGGTGTGCAAAAAATGGTGCCATGTAACCCTTAATTTGATGACCTCAAATTTTAGCCCTTTTGTCCTGTTGTGTCTTTGCATGACTGAGGGAGTCATACGAGTCCCAAAATAGGGTGTGTCTTAATTCATGCAGCGGTAGTGGCCATGAAGGGGCATGGGTAGGCCCAAGTGGCTCCCAGGCCGGTTAGGATGGACTGTCACCATTTCTTAGATCAAGCAAGGTCCGCTTTGGATCTTCTATTGTCTGCTTTAGATGTCAATTTCACATTTGGAAGAAGTTGTTGGTTTTGCTATGATCTTAATCTTATAGTTCTCTTGGCTGGAACTTTTAGTCAGTAATAACAGAAAAAATAAACTAGAGGAGTTTAGGCATACCTCTATTTGTGATCTGAACTTGATCATATTGGATCTTTATGTTGATTGTTGACCCCATCTTGTTCTAGGCACCTCTCCCATATTTTTATTTTTTAAGCTTTAGGGTTTTCTAATCCATGAAGGTTATCAAATCTATAGGAAGTTCTTTATTTTACATGTATGCTAGCCTTATTACAAAACTCTTATTTTAAGTTGGGCATTGAAAAGAATTGGTATGCAAGTTTTCTTCAAACAAGGAACCCAAAATATTATATTATTTGTTATATGAATCCAGTGGGGGCTGTATGTGGTTATGTGGGACCACCCAGAGGGTCTAAACAACCACAATTTTAAGTGTTTATTTTAAATAACTATTTATTAAAGAAACAAAAATGGCTTTCTTGGATTCCACTTACACCTTTTGCAAAATCATAATGGATGCACATTTTGATTTTAGAAAATCTTAGTCCAACATAAATGTTTCTAATACTTAACCTTATTATTTGTCGAATGAGCTTACCAAGCATCAATTAGGTGGTCAATACACTATTGATTGGCATATGGGTGACCTATTCATTATCAGAGCACAATCTTTTCATTTTACTGAGTCCTTATATGACAGCCTAAACTTTGTGGATAGATTATTTAAACTATAACTTTTTTTTTTTTCCTTTTTAGCGTCAAAACTATCCTTTGATCGGTCTTTTACTGTATACTACTATTTTAACAACCTTGAAACATATGCACACCACCTTAATACTTGGAGATCAACAGAATCATTTATCATGGTGATGATTCACGTGTAAATTTTAAATTTGTCCCAAAACAACACTCTTTTGGAGGCTACAGTAAGCAGTTCCGCGGGACAATTACCGTACGGACAGCCCTATACATGAAAATTACCCCATTAAAGATGAAAAATTAGAATTTACCTGAAAGAAGTTCGTACACAAAAAAGGCACAAAATGAGACGAAAATACCCTTTTTTGAGCGATATCCTATGTCTGTAGGATATCGAACCGTTCGATATCCCAAGCATTTAGGATATCGAAGGATGCGATATCCTACATACGTAGGATATCGCACAGTGCGATATCCTAAATGCTTGGGATATCGAATTCCCACCAACTTCCATCCCATCTGTCCGTTTCATCTTCTCCAATTTTTCAAACTGAGGAGGTCCGATGAAAGTTTTTCAAACCGAGGAGGTCCGTTTCATCTCAGCGAAAAAGTCTGTTTCATCTTATCCATTTTTTTCACTAAGGTCCGTTTCATCTCCGTTTTCCCTGTAGAACTCCGTTTCCACCTCCGTTCCGTTAGGTTATTACCATTAGAGTCATAAGACGGTTAATATGTAGCCATTGCAAAAAACTTATCATGGTGAGATCGCTGTGCACAACTATTCTCTCAAAGATGACAGTGCGATTGGTGAATCTTGATTCAAAACGTTCAGCACACTCCTCATCCTTAAAGCGTTCCGTATTAAAACGAGAGGAAGACCCAGCTGCTGGTCGCTTCCCTTTATCCTTTTTAGGAGCCATGCTGCAACATGAAAAACCACAGATGTGTATAAACAAACATATAACCAAACATATAAATAGGCAATCCAACAAACACTTAGTGTGGATAAACAAACATATATTGAGTGATTAACTGGTTTAGGCAATCCAACAAACACTTAGTGTGGATAACAAGGAAACCCTTGAAAAGAAGTGATGAGATTAGGATAAACTATGAGGAGAGAACCTAGATGCAGACAGATGAAGGAAGTGGGGAAGAAAGATATTTGGAGTTCTTTGATACATAGTGGAATGTGTCTAATAAGCCCAGTAGAGCGTTTTGACAGGAAAAAAAAAGGAATCAGGCAGAGTCTCGTTACGGAATGAAAAAATTCTGGAGTAGCCAGAATGTGATCTCGTTATAGCGAGATCAATTCTCGCTATAGCGAGATCTCGCTATAGCGAGAACTCTCTAGCGAGAACTCGCTATAGCGAGATCTCGCTATAGCGAGATCAATTTTCGCTATAGCGAGACCTGCCACTGGTTTTTTTTTTGGACTTCTCTGACGCACTACACGGTACATACATCTACGCACTACACGGTCCATACATCTAGTTTCCTCGCTACATCCTCGCTACAGCGAGACCAATATCACTAACATTCGTAAAATACTGATAAGGATTAGGGTGATTTTGTGTATTTTTTTATTTTTTGAATGAAATATAAATTGCATTTTCCAGCCAAACACCACCAAACTTGTTATATTCATTAGCTGTTGATTCCTATCCATCCATTACTGGTTCTACCAAATTTTCAATACCATGGATTTACAGTGAATGTGATGAAAAGATTCTAATGTAAAAGAGTTCACTTGCAGAACATGTGCATTCTTTTTATATAGATGAAATGAGTGGAGACTTACAACAACACAGACACAGGGGAAGTCACTGGACCGGACACAGAAATATACATTTGAGTACAAATTCTCTTTCTAAATAAAATTTGAGTACAAATTCTTTTTCTAATTAAAATCCAACATCTAACACCAATTTAATAACAACCTCGAACATCAAATCCCATTGAACTGTTCTCTATATTGCGGCAAGTTAAATAAAATAAAATTGGAACTAAAAAAATGCTATCAGGTTTGAAGTTCCCAGTAGCAGATTTGAGCTCCTTATAAGTGAACTGAAGTAGCTGAGGAACATCTTTCTTCTCGGGCCCAGGCGGATCGATGACAACATCTGTTGAGGCCTGAGCATCTTGAGGAACAGCAAGCTCCCTATTGCTAGCATTCAAATATCTGGTCTCGGTTGCTGCAGAGAGTGAAACCAAGTGTTAGATATCCAAATATCTGCACGCTCCTTTCACTCCGCGCTTGAGGGCCGCCCAGCACCCACACTTGTTAGCCACCTCTCTCTCCCACCTTTCTCTTCTCCTCATCAACCTCAAAAGAAGCTTTTGCTGGTTTGAGATTGCCCAGATAAAGCAGAAAGGACTGAGATGAGCTAAGCTTCTCGCTGTAGCTTTTCACTAAAATTTACACTCTTCATCCTCAGTAAAAATGGAGAAGATGAAAACGAACCTCCTCAGCGAAAACGGAGAAGATGAAAATTGACCTTTTGTGGTGAAAATCTTTGATATGTGATGGGATGGGAGTAGGTAACTGTGCGATATCCTACAGACGTAGGATATCGAACTGTCCTTCGATATCCTACAGACCTAGGATATCGCACGAAAAAGGGTATTTCCGTCCTATTTTGACCGTTTTTTCTGTACGATCTTGCATGTGGTAAATTTCAATCTTTCGTCTTGTATGTGGTAATTGTCGGGTCTTGAGTCGTCCGTACGGTAATTGTCCCTAGTTCCGCTGGCTCATATGCAAGTCACAACTTTGCCTCCATAAAGTGAGAGTATAGCATTCTCTAATGAGATAACTTCCAACTTTATATAAAAGGAAGTAAAGTTCTTACTATTAGTGTCTTCCACACAGTTTTGTCTGCATATCCGATCACTTCAGGAAATAGATTATCTGTAATGTATGTGAGCATCTTCTTTAATCTCTGCAAATACCTTATAAATCTTCTAGCAATAAAGCTAGTTAATTGTGTAGATGTTAGTTCACTACTTCACTGTATCCGTTTTGACTTTATGGATAGAATTGGCAATAGAGAAAATGGGTTGACTGGGAAGGAAGTGAATGAGGGATGGCCCTAACTAAAACACTTAGTTCCCTTGTAAAAGAATCTCAGATGTATTCTCAGATAGTCAGATGAATCTTTTGGAAGAGTTAATAAGGAGAAGTTAACTCAGTGGGCGTGCCTGTTTGTCCTAGGAAAGCTTATAAATTGCTTGAGTTTCATTCGGTCTTTCTTTTATGCTACTCACACACCCATGTCACTAACCAACCCACCTACAGCTGAGGGACAATTTTTCACTAGCACTTAGTTCAAGTACTTTTTGGTTGGTCTGTACGTACTATTTATTTTTTCCCTGCTAAGTTGGACTGGTGATCAGTTGTGATACTTGAAACTTAAGATCCCAGCACGTGTGCTAAAGTGTCAAGCGTGTTGGCGTTCTGTAGGTACTATTTCAGTTATAAATGAAAGGGGAAGGGTTTCTACAAGAACCAGTAGCGCAGCAGTTGGATTTGTGCTCATTGTTGCAATCAAGAAGAGGTTACAGGTTGAGTCATGTTATTACCATTAAAAATGGGGAAAAAACAAAAATGGGTTTAGAAACCCTCAAAATGGCGATTAAAAAGCGGTCTCCACACCAGTGCAGAAAATGAAATGCATAAATATAAATATATATATGAAAAATATTCAAGTGCTTTATTCCTCACCCTAAGGTGAGGGACACTCCCCTTTTTGAAAAATTTCAAGTACAAAAATTTATATAACGAAGATAACGGAGGATATGTGGTCTAGACAGTCCCTCATCTCCACAGCATGAATGACATCATGATCCAAAATTTTGTGTCACTCACTAATTTTAATTTGACTGAGCAACCGCCGCGTGGACGGCTTAGATTGTATTAATAAAGATAGAACATATTGACTGAACTCTCACTCAAGACTTCCTTGCTTTACCTCCTTTTCCCAAAAAAGAAAGAAGTGGAGTGGCCTACTCCAAACTCCAAAATAGTGTAGTGCATTGTGAACGTATGGGGTGTGTGTGTGGAGAGAGCTCTGATGAAATGAAGAGAGCATCTCTACGTATGTTTTATTATGTATATAGATATAGATAGATGTGATGCCATGGATGGTGATTGAAGTGCCTTCCCCCTTCACCTTCATATGTGGTGAGGTGAGGTGAGGTGATCATGACTCCATCTGGAGACCATCCACTTAATGGTGTTAGTATCTCAGAAGGAAAGATCCCCATTGGATGACAGTCACGCGGGCGGTTCTTCCAAGGACAAACAGAGAGATGGGTCATCCTCTCATGTGGGCCCCCTCACCTTGAATCACTTTCAATGGATCCAGTGCTGAATCTGGCTCTTTTCATTGTTCCCACAGGCAAACTTTTGAGCAACATCATGCATGTTGGGTCGTTTTTCATTGTGAAATTTGATAATAATATATTTCTTTTTTTTTAAGAAAAGAAAAAATAAAATAAAAAAATTGAAGAGCTGGCTGGCACACATTAGAAAATAAAAACGCAGAGCGTAATAGATTAATTTCTGACGACAAATGACAAGACCCTTTGAGCATCTGAGCATATATATATAGATATATTATATATGGCCCATTTATTACTGAAAACAATCCCATACATCACACACAGAAATAATTGAAAACACTTTTCACTTTTATTATTATTGGAAATGACGAGTGGGATGCATTAATCCACGCATCTTTCTCCTTCGTCATCCCATCTACAATCCCACTTTAATTATTATTATTATTCCATTAATTCCATTTCAATCCAAAGCAACCAAACAAAAGAGACACCATTATTCACTCACTTCTTATGTACACCAACTATTCCACCTCCCCTCCACCAAAATTGAAGAAGATGGCGTCGGATTGGATCCTCTCGACCCAACCCAACAGCTTCTGTTGGGTCGGAAGCAAGTGGGGCCCATCTCAATCCACGGATGGAAAATAAAAGCAATTGAAGGGTTTGATAGGATGATAGATAGATGATGTATGGAGAAGTCGATCAGTTTTAAGTAGCTAGCTTGCTAAGCCCAGCACTCTGGAGTGAGGGAATGGTCTCTCTTGGGGTCGCTGCAGTAGTTATAGACCATGTAGTTCCTTTGGGTCCATTGCATGGCCGATGTCTGCTGGTAGCTGAGCCCAGTCGAACCGGAGGGTGAGACCGACACTGGGTGGCACGTGGGAGGTGCATAGGCCGAGCATCCACTCAAGACGAATCGGGTGTACCTGGCCACGAATGGTTGGTAGCTATAGTCTGCTTTGTACTTGCCATCTTCTGTGGCCCACGAAGATGCATCCCATATCGAACCGTAAGCCCACATGGGCCTCATGGGGAAGGAGGAGACAGATTTCTTTGGATACCTCCTTATTGGCACATCGTCCACGAAGAATCTATTGATTGATAATCATCATTCATAAAAAAAAAGAAATAGAGATAACATATGTAAGAGGTATTGAATTTGAGACAGTTTATTTGGCAATCATTGATGAAAAGTGCACACAACTCTTTTATGAAAGCCCCATATGAATAGATTTAATGGGAATGTATAAGCTATTTATGTATGATTGGGTTTAGAATTGAACGAACATTAATCCTAATGAGTGTCTATGTCTAACATATATTTGAGATAAAAAAAGTCTACATGGACTAACTCATGGACTAACTCCATAGAACATCCAATATTTGGATGGGTTCTGTCCATAAGTTAGTCCATGTAGTAGGACTCATTTGAAATTGTTTGGACATGATGAGGGATGCCAACATTAATAACCCCGGTCATCTCACCGAGTTTGAATTGGATATATGCTAAGATGGGAGAAGCAAGGACACCAGATGGATGGATTGTTATGATGTGATGGTTGAGCGCCAAGTGGGACTCACCGACATACATGCTGGTTTTCCATTGAGTTATCTACATACCGCCTATATATCTCTACTTTGGTACGATGGTTTAAAGTTTAAACCAATTATTTGGATGACACCAACAAAAAAAAAATAGAGTCATCTACATCTACCTCTACCTACATATCCTCCGTTCATTTGTACGAAGAAGTCTTCTGCTTGGGGCAATTAAGATGGTGGGCCTACCCCTTCCTTAGATGCGTCTGCCTGTCTCCCTTTCTTTATGTTTATATAATTAGTCAAGGACTCAAGCCCATACAAACCTACTGGCGTATGATTCGTTCACGTGCCTCACCTGACCGTATCCACGAGGGCCCTGGGCCCTGGGATGATTAATTATAAGAAAACATAGAAAGGAAAGAGTGACAACAACGAGTCCCCACCCCACTCCCGACGTGCTTTCAATTCGGGCATCTCAATCAATTTTACAGGGTGCACATCAAATGAGTCTGGGACTGGGACTCATCCTCAGGCCTCACCTCACTGGAGGAAAAAAAGAGAGAAATAGACCCACACCAAACATTTACACGAGGTCAGGTGATCCAAACTCCTCAAATCAAATCATGTTGTTAATGTTGTTAATGGGGTGGGTTCCTCTTTTGCATAACGGGAGGGGTTTGGTGGTCCTAAATATAACTTTTAATGTGCAAAAGATAATGATGATGATGATAATGATAATAATTAGAGCAAAAGTAATTTGTGTGGATGCGTGCAACCTCTTGAGAACCAGTAGGGATTTGTATGTCCCATATATAGATGACCCGACCCAATATCTATGTCATGTGGATGGGACAAACAAAAATTTTTTTGAAAAAAATGAGTTTCTCCTCTAATTCTTATTAAGCAAAATCATTGAGAAATCATCATGGAACCCATTTCATTGATCTGCTGGAATGAAATCGGGATCTGAGCCGGCCGCAGCGAATCAACCAGTAGGTCCCACAGTAAAATTCAAACTGCTAAAAGTCACTATCCCACCTTGTATTAGCTTTGGCCAAGATTTCACTCTAAGCATCAAATTGAAAATAAAAATATGCAATGAGAATAAACGAAAAAAATAATGTGTCCTAGACATGATCACTTTGGAGGTCGGGTTTTTGTCGGTTGAAATGAAATTTGGTACAGAAAAGGGTTTTGAGCACTCCTGAATTATAGAGCCTAGAGTGATAGGCTTACAGAATTTCACAGCGATTTGAAACTCGCTTGTAAAAACTTCTTCACAGTGATACGTAGTAGGTTTAATTTGGTACTTCGAATGATGTCACAAAAATAAGTGAATAAATAATCAACGCCATATAGTAGTTGTCCAGGCCAACGAATAAATAAAAAGGCTATCATTCTCAAAGGCAATCTCATTCATGATAAACCTTTTGCATCGTGATTATTGTGGTTGAGTGTGAGTTCCTATATCCCAATCTGTTTACACTGAGTGTGAGTTTTAAAAGTACAAATGAAGTTAATCATGTTACTTTTTTTTTTTACTGTATGATCAATTTAACAGTAAATTAATTAATACTTATCATCGTTCAGCAAAGGAGAACATTAGTGCAATAAAAAAAAGGTTATGTATTTCGATGGAGATACATACATGATCTCGGTGGGGTTCCACAGGATCGCGTACTTGTGAAAATCTGCGGTGGGGTCAAACCATAGGTGAAACTTGATCTCCCTCCCTATGATACTGCCATCACCACTTCCTCTGATGTAAACATTGGTCTGCAGGGTGTAGGGTTTGCCAGGGGTTGTTCCCAGGAACTCGATATCAACTTCATCATGGTGACCAGGATGAGCTTCACTATTAGAAAGCTGCAATTCCATAACATAAAAAAAATAATAACATGAATGATAACAGAGGTGAAAATACAAATAAAAAAAAAAGTTGTTTGATTACAATCTTCAAGTCTAGTTTCTTTAAAATTGTTTTAGGCAAAAATAAAATGACAAAATAGATTATAAAAAAGGGTGAGAATGGAATTTCGATTAGGTTTCAGACTAATCCCAATAGATCCTGGAAATTGGTTTGACCGCGTTTTAGAACAATGCTAATATTTTTTTTAATGGTCCAAAATATTTGATAGATACTTTTATGATTGAAAAAAAATTAAAAATACAAAGAATGGAGAATAAATGACATAATAAGGATAATAAATTCCATGAGAACGCCTCTGCACAATACAAAGGAGCACCATTGTTACAAGTAGCTATACATTGGCTTGCTTTTGTGGAGGCATTTCCATGAAATTTCATACCCCATTTTTCCTATGTATTAGGAAAGAACCTCTTGGTGGTCCTGACTCCTGCGTTTTTTAATGCAGAAGCAAGAAGCAGATTGATTTCAATTAAAGGAAATCAAGAAAAAATGAAAAAACAAAAGAGAGGAAATGAAAATTTATGAAAATGCCCCTGCACAAACAAGCCAAGTGTCCCATTGTTTATGTGATTATATAAATGGCCTCACATAAAAAGAGGGTAATAACTCCTGCAGTGTATCCAGGTTGAAGCTTTATGGATGCGCCAAAGTATCCAGACCTGAACGGTCGAGTTGATTTGAATCCACTCCCTGTTATTATTATTTTTTTTTGTCAAAAAATCAATCAACAAAAAACACATGTGAGAGAGAGAGAGAGAGAGAGAGAGAGAGAGAGAGAGAGAGAGGCTACAAGAGTATAACAAGTACACCAGTAGAAGCATAAGAATCTCTGTTAGACCTGAGGTTCTATCTAGCCAGATTGTCAAGGACTGGTCTTGAGAGACGCTCTGGTGCTGGGGACCCCATAGATTTCTAAATCCTTGGTAGAACCCCTGCTGACTGAACATGGAACTGGGGTAGTAACCAGGAGAAGGTGGGTTCTGGGCATTGCCACATGAGAGCACTAGAGAGAGGAAAATTAGGAAGAGAGCCATCAAAGAGGAAAGTTGGAGAGATGGGACAAGATATGGTAGCCAAGCAGATGTGAGTGTGTAGGCTTAAATGGAGGGCAGGGACAAGGGAGTGAGGCTGAGGGGGTGCAGGTTTATGAGAGTGGGGAGTATGGAGGTGCAGTCGGTATGAATTAGATGATTGAAGGACCCACAACAAAAGGGAAGGATGCATCACAATAATAAGGGGGTCGATATGAGTCGAGGGTAGAGACAAAATTGGAAAGAAAATCAAAGCTTCCACGACATGCCCATGGAAATTTTTTATTGTAAGAAAAGGAGTAGATGTTAGGTGTGGGTACAATCTATCCCCTATGTTTTACTAGTTAGTTATTAAATGATCCAATAAAAGATAGAACAAAAGATCCGGTGAAGGGAAGCGTCGGGGCCCCAATAATCCTCCTGTTGTCAGGTTTCCCTCTTTTAAATAAATAAAGGGGAGGACTATTGCCACCCCTATTTATCTCTCCCAACCGCACTAAAAGATACAAAAAATATTTTTTCCTAAACTATCCCTCTCCCTCCTCCTCCCTCCTCCTCCTCCTCCTCCCTTACTCTCCCACCCCTTTTCCTTCCTCTCCCCCCGCCCCTACCCCTCCCCTCCTCCCTCCTCCCTCCTCCTCCTCCTCCCTCCTCCTCTTCCCTTACTCTCCCACCCTCTTCCCTTCCTCTCCCCCCCCTCGCACGTCTCCGACGGGGAGGGAGCCCCGGCCGGCAGCCCGCGGCGGGCTCCCTCCCCCTCTCCCTCTTTCTTTCTTCCTCCCTCCTCCCTCCCTCCCTCCTCTTCCCTTCCTCTCCCACCCTCCACCCTCATCTTCCCCCCAGTCTCCGGTGGGGAGGGAGCCCCGGCCGGCTGGCCCCTCCCCCTCTTTCTTCCTCCCTCCCCTTCCATTTTCTTTCCCTCTTCTCCCTCTTTCCCTCTCTCCCTCCCTCTCCTTCCCTCTCCTTCCCTCCCCTACTCCCCCGAGGGAAGGAGAGGGAGAGAGGGAGAAGAGGGAAAGAAAATGGAAGGGGAGGAAGGAAGAAAGAGGGGGAGGGAGACCGGCCAGCCGGCCGGGGCTCCCCCCCCCCCCCCGAGACTTGGGGGGGGGGGGGGGGGGATGAGGGAAGAGGGTGGGAGAGGAAGGGAAGAAGAGGAGGAGGAGGAGGAGGAGGGAGAGGGAGGAGGGGTAGTTTAGAAAAATATTTTTTTTTCGGTGGGAAGAGAGGTTTTCGTGGTGCCAATAGAGCCCCCCTAAATAAAAACCCTTCTTTTTTCTTCTTTCTATAAACTGGTATTCTTTCCTTTAAAATAAAGCTACCATGATTTTTATACATGATGTAGTGTCCTCTGCGCGGGAAGGACAACCATTGCATGTCTCTTACGCTTGCCTCGTCTTTTTTTTTTTTTTTTCATCCGTGCATCATCTAAACCTCAAGATCTGACACCGATAAACTTAAAAAGGATAGGATGCGACACTGATAGACTTTACCACACATATGATGATGATCATCAACAAAAAATAATGATTACGCAAGATATCAAAAGAGATCATAATTTATATTTTTTTATAGTCATTGTGTGGGGATATTTCCGAACTCACCGGAATACTGGCCTGATGCTCCATCTCATGCTCCAGCGCCAGTTAGTCTATCTCGGCAAGGCTCGGTCTCGGCGATAGTGCCAGCCTCCAGCTCGGCCAAGTGATTCCAGTTCGGCTATACGCTCATAAGCTCCACCTCGGCCAGTGCATCCCCAGCGCGGCTAGGGACTTCATCCCGGTCGTACACTTCGGCGTCCCTGCGAGGTCTCCAGCCAGGTCAAGGTCGCCCCGACCTCGGCAACACACCCTGACCTCGGTCAGGATGCCAGAGCTAGCCAAGGTAAGGGCTGACAGCTATCCTCCCTTGGACGCTCATGCACGCTACAGCACGTGCGACAAGTCAAGCCCATATCATCTGACAGAGCCTCCCATACCGCCCATGCCTTCTGACAGAACGGCGTCCACAGTTCCTTAGGCGCTATGGTATGGCCCGATAGGACAGATGGATTGCGATAAGACTTCCTGTCAGAGCACAGATCTCTTTCTCTCTAAAGTCAGCTCTCCCCCTCTTCTTGTCGATATAAGGAGTAGCAGGCGCAGAGAGCAAGGGATGGAGGATCGAACATCCGATCCAACACACCATACACAAAACCAGGGCCAATAACTCTGGTACGCCATGCCCAAATTCCATCTTCTCCAAATCTCCATCCTACTGTCCAGTTCTCATACTGACTTAGGCATCGGAGAGCCCTGCGCTGCCCACAGCCAGGGTCCTCTGACCTGTTTCTTCTCCCTCTTCTAGGTTTTCAGGCATCGGTTCTTCCATCATCAACAAGGAGACAAGGAGCTTCAGCCTTCGTCCTCCTCAGTAAGTCTCAAGAACATTACCCCCTGGGTCCGTGAATTTTTGTGCACTTACAATTGGTGCCGTCTGTAGAAAACTGAGTAAAAAGTCATCTTCCCTAACACCATGCCTCGAAGAACCAGAAAGGGAAAGGAACCACTGACATTGTCAACACAGCTGCCGACGGTCCCCCCACCAGGAAAGGTCCGCAGCAAGATCTGGTCTAGCAAGCGTCTACAAGCCGGAAACTCAATCAAGTTCATCCTCTAAGAGGGTCACAACACCTTCTCGACGAGATAACCTTTGACTGGGGCTCTCCCAGCAGAAGAGTCCTCAGCTAGACGGAGCCCGAGCTCTGAAACGCTTCGACCTCTATGAAAGCAACCAGCTGATATCTCCATTTCAACAGAATCTCCAGCTCGGCGGATATTCCCATCTCGATGTGTGCCTCCGCCGCACACTCGCAGCTCGGTAAACGTCCCCGGCTCGGCAGAAGTCTCCCCTAGCTCGGGGGGCTGCTAAAGCCTCCTATCATCCTTCAGCCTCGACCGCCCATCAGCTTTGATCGCACGACCCTCTACTGCCATTTCTGGCGGCACGGTCCTCTACTGTCAGCTTCGATGATACCAGTACGACCCTCTACTGTCGGCTTCGATTGTATGACCGTCTACCATCATTTCGACGGCACGGTCCTCTGCTGTCAGCCTTGATCGCACGGTCCTCTACCGCCATCAGTCATCCAGAGCCCGTGCTCTTACATCTCGGCCGCACCCCAGATCTCGATCTCTTGCGTCTCGGTTACGTGCCAGATCTCGACTTCGTGCATCGCGGCAGTAGCGCCAGATACTCGGCTACGTGCCAGATCTTCACCTCATGCTGGTGTCGCCTCGTGTTAGCTACGAGCTTCACGCAGGTTCGGCCTCATGAAGGACTCAGGCTACGCGCCAGATTCTCCACCTCATGCTGGTGTCGCCCTCGTGCTAGCTACGCGCTTCACGCAGGTTCGGCCTCATGAAGGACTCAGGCTACGCGCCAGATTCTCCACCTCATGCTGGTGTCGCCATCGTGCTAGTTACGCGCTTCACGCAGGTTCGGCCTCATGAAGGACTCAGGCTACGCGCCAGATTCTCCACCTCATGCTGGTGTCGCCCTCGTGTTAGCTACGAGCTTCACGCAGGTTCGGCCTCATGAAGGACTCAGGCTACGTGCCCCCACCTCATGCTGGTGTCGCCCTCGTGCTAGCTACGCGCTTCACGCAGGTTCGGCCTCATGAAGGACTCAGGCTACGCGCCCCATCTCATGCTGGTGTCGCCCTCGTGTTAGCTACGAGCTTCATGCAAGTTCGGCCTCATGAAGGACTCAGGCTACGCGCCAGATTCTCCACCTCATGCTGGTGTCGCCCTCGTGCTAGCTACGCGCTTCACGCAGGTTCGGCCTCATGAAGGACTCAGGCTACGCGCCCCCACCTCATGCCGGTGTCGCCCTCGTGCTAGCTACGTGCTTCATGCAGGTTCGGCCTCATGAAGGTCTCAGGCTACGCGCCCTGACCTCTTGCTGGTCCGTCCACGTGTTGGCCACGGCCTCAGGATGGTCTCGACCGCATTTACGACCTCTTGCTGGTCCGTCCACGTGCTGGCTACGGTCTCACGCTGGCTCGGCCTCACAATGGTCTCGACCGCATTTACGACCTCTTGCTGGTCCATCTACGTGTTAGCTATGACCTCACGCTGGCTCGGCCTCACGATGGTCTCGACCGCATTTACGACCTCATGCTGGTCTGTCCACGTGCTGGCTACGGCCTCACGCTGGCTCAGCCTCATGCTGGTCTCAACCTCATGCTGGTTTGTCCAAGTGCTGGCTACGGCCTCACACTGGCTCAGCCTCATGCTGGTCTCAACTTCATGCTGGTCTCGGCCAAATGCATTCTCGATAAGCAGTGCCAGTCTCTAACTTGGCAGCAACACCAGCCTCTAGTTCGGCAGGAAATCCTTCCTCCAGCTCGGCAGCAGTGCCAGTCTCCAGCTTGGCAGCAGCACCAGTCTATAGCTCGCCTCCTTCTCAGCAGCAGTAGCAGAATACTCCTAAACAAGATTACACCACTGGTAATGAGCCATCATCTCTTGGCTTTCAGCAACAATGCATTCTCCAGCTCGGCAGCTGTATGACTCTCTAGCTTGGTAGAAGCACCATGTTACAGCTTAACAGTGATGCCAACCTCTAGCTCTGGTCCATTGCCAGCCAGTCATCTCAAAACTATGAGCAGCTCCAAAGCATAAGTGTCCTCAAGATACTTAGCTTCTGACCTCAAAGAGTAGTCTAATGAGCTCAGAAGCTGGGGGGCTATTGTATGGGGATATTTTCGAACTCACCGGAATACTGGCCTGATGCTCCATCTCGTGCTCCAGCACCAGCTAGTCTATCTCGGCAAGGCTCGATCTCGGCGATAGTGCCAGCCTACAGTTCGGCCAAGTGATTCTAGTTCTGCTTTACGCTCATAAGCTCCACCTCGGCCAATGCATCCCCAGCCCGGCTAGGGACTTCATCCCGGTCGTACACTTAGGTCTCCAGCCAAGTTAAGGTCGCCCCGACCTCGGCAACACACCCTGACCTTGGTCAGGATGCCAGAGCTAGCCAAGGTAGGGGCTGACAGCTGTCCTCCCTTGGATGCTCATGCACGCTATAACACGTGTGACAAGACAAGCCTATATCATCTGACAGAGCCTCCCATACCGCCCATGCCTTCTGGCAGAACGGCGTCCACAGTTCCCTAGGCGCCAGGGTATGGTCCGATGGGACAGATGGATTGCGATAAGACTTCCTGTCAGAGCACAGATCTCTCTCTCTCCAAAGTCAGCTCCCCCCCTCTTCCTGTCGATATAAGGAGCAGCAGGCGCAGAGAGCAAGGGATGTAGGATCGAACATCCGATCCAACACACCATACACAAAACTAGGGCCAATAACTTTGGTACGCCATGCCCAAATTCCATCTTCTCCAAATCTCCATCCTACTGTCCAGTTCTCATACTGAGTTAAGCATCGGAGAGCCCTGCGCTGCCCACAGTCAGGGTCCTCTGACCTGTTTCTTCTCCCTCTTTCAGGTTCTCAGGCATCAGTTCTTCCATCATCAATAAGGAGACAAGGAGCTTCAGCCTTCGTCCTCCTCAGTGAGTCTCAAGAACACTACCCCCCGGGTCCGTGAATTTTTGTGCACTTACAGTCATAATCACATGATTATTCTTCCACAAAAAGACCATGCAATTGCCGGAGAGTGCTTGAAATATTTGGGTTTTTCTTATAGATATAAAAGAAGAGAGAAAAGTGAGGAGAGAAAGGATAGTTAAAACTTGGACTTTGAAATTTCTTCTTTTGTTTCCTTTTTGTTTCTAAATTGGGACCCTTTCCCTCAGTAAAACTACAATGATTTCATGCAAGGTGTACTGCCCTCTAAAATTCTTCCAAAGTGTACAGAAGAAAGAGCTCAGGGAGGAAGACCCCTGTAATATTCTTCTTGCAAATGACAATAAGAAAGAAGGGAGGAGGATGCAGACAAGGACAGAGACATCAGTTATATGTTTCTGGATTCGTGTACTTATTCCTTGGCTTGGGAATTGGGATTGACACTTCTCCTAGTCCCCAGTGGCAGATATATCTGTAAAGAGTGATGGCCCTCTAAGATGCGAGTTTGTAAAGAGGGACACATACCAAAAAAAATAAACACCTTTTATGAAAATGTTCTTGATTGGAGATAAATTTAGGGTTCCACTCCAAAATGTGAGATCGGAAAGCCTATAATAGAACCATGTTATTAATACTAAAATTTGCAAAATACAGGTCCCTTTGAAAGCCCCAACATGAAGCAATCTCAACCATATATTGAAACTTTATGTTTATCACATTGAACATCCAATCACATAGAATGCAAAAGCTCTTGCACAAATGACGGTATTATCAACTGATCTCTAGCATGACGTATTAGGACGTGATTTGAAAGAAGTTAATTAGCCTTATTGTGATCACTTAATCGTTGCTAGTCTAGGCGGATCCATAAGATTTTCCTTTTGGGGACAATTGAGAAAATAATAATAATAATATTAAATTCATGACCTCCCTCCCCCTAGTTCGGCCCCTAGTGTAACTAAAATTCTCCTTTGGACCCAAAATGACCACAATAATGTGTAATAAAAAACCCCTGTCGTTGAAGGATATAATGTGATAGAACGTCAGCAATTTAGTCTTGTTTTGATGAGGGTGTTCCCTAACCACTAGTACCATCCAATGATTTTGCACTGCCGTGATGGTCCATTTGAGGGAATGGCCTGCCTCAATGTCTTGAATGAGGCCCTACTCCTGCACATTGTTTTAAATATCGGCCGATATCGATACGATATATCGGTAATATATCGGTATCGATGAGATGGGAGAAAAAATCCTCAAAATATTGGCTTATCTCGGGCGAGATGATATTCATCTCGGACTTATTGATATCTCAGCCTATATTTTCAAAATATCGGCCGAGATCCTTTAAAAACACCCTAAACCCTTTTTTTTTTCCTTATCTTCATGCATCTTCTTCCCCTCTCCTCTCATCTCTTTACTCCTTAAAGCAGCAGCCATACCTTCATCACACATTCACACATCCTTCTTGCATATTTTCTTCAAGAAAATATTATTTAAGGTAAGAGAAAATCAAGGAGTAGGGGAAGGTACTCATGGTCATCATGGGGATTATGTTTGCCAACAAGGTGCCATGTATGGACAGTATATGAATTATTCATATGACCCTAATTGGGTACCCCCTTCACCAACACCGATAGTTTCTATCGAACAACTATTAATTGAGTAAGGGAGGCTTCCCCCATCACCACATAATCCTCAACGACCTATATATGCCCCTCATAGCTATTTCATGCCATTTGTGTACGATACTACGATTACCAGCCATCTCAATCTATAGGGGATCAAGATAGTTCATCATCTTATCAATAACAATCTGAATATGGTCATGGGTATGGTAGTGCTGTGCAATAGTATGGAGCATATCTTTTTAACAATACCGAATAAATGATGATGATGATGATGATTATATTGGGCCTGGGCGACACTCCACTTGGAATTAGGCAGTCAATCTGTCATACACTCATACTCATCAATCTCTCTCTAGTTTCTACTCTCTAGTCCCCTCTAATTTTAGGTAAACTATGAACCTTTTGATGCCCAATTGTTTTATGATTTATCTATCTTACTATCATGTTTCAAATTTTAATATGTTATCTTCATGGTCATGAATTTCACAACTTATTTGATGATTGAGTTAGTATTAAATGATGATTGATATGTTATCTTTATTTTCTTATATTTTACACTAATAAATTGATCATGAGCATCAATAATGGTTGCATTATATGAAATACTGGAGAAGAAAGCGAACATTGACACAGACAGGACTTATAACTTAAGGTGACCGAAATTTTGATTTATTGTTGTTACTAATGGAAAAAATATTGTTGTCCAGCATTTTCTAATATTCTGGATTTTTTGGAAGATATTTTTGTGAATTTTTTTGGATTAAAAAAAATTCACACCACGACGACCGCGACGGATCGATATCCGCGATGATACCGATATCATGTCAGTTTTTCGGCCTGGCCAATACCGAGGCCGAGATTTTAAACCATGCTCCTGCATGACTATTTTTCGATTTGGCCTCATGTTCTATACATACTAGCTACCACCTATCATTAGTTAAAGTTCTCCATGCATGCCATTCTAATGTCTGCTGAATCAATCAATTAATACAAATCTTCTTAATTAGTCTAGACGGACTTGCGAGATCATATTAGTCAATATTCCACTACCCACTTATTAATTTGAGGACTTTTAATGTCCGCTGAATCTAACATTTATTTTGATGATTTCAGATTATTATTAATAATAATAAAAAGAAAAATATTTAAGTGAGAACTAGTTCTAACCTATTATATGAGAATTATTTTGTGGGGCCCAACTAGCAATCCATCCAAACCTAGCAACCAATAGGGAACCCCCTAATAGTCACTAATCCTAAGGATTAGCACACATCCGAACGGACTGAACCGTTGGGTCGAGAGTTGAATATTTTTTTGAATATGAAGCCATTAAATTTGTGGGTCACGGATGAAAGGGTTAGGGGCATGGGTTTAGGGTCAAACTTGATATTTCAGGTGGTCTCACATTAGATCTTTTCATCCCCTCTGGTCCCATCCCCAAATGGGACCCACAAAAAAAGTTTTTTACATAGTATATGAGAGCAGTTCTCACCTGAATATATATTATCCTAATAAAAATATCATATATATATATATAAATTATAATAATAAGGAGGACTCTAAATTTCAAAAATGGTTGGCTCCATTTCGACAGGTGCGTAGGAACGGTGGCAGCCGATAAAGTTAACTTTTTCAACAACGATGGCCACCGACGACGAAACTACATATATGTTCAGGCGGAGGCGCAGCATTTAGATCCGACAGCACGTGATTTGGTTGGTCTGAGACTTAGTAGAAGCTGTTGAGTTTTCCTATATATGGGCCGCTGCCGCTGAGTTTTTCTCTTCACGAGAGAGCTAGGTTGTAGTCAAATTAAACATGCGCATGCATGAGCATTGAAGGACCATGTATGCACAGATGAGAGAGAGAGAGAGAGAGAGAGAGAGAGAGAGAGATCTTTTTTTTTTTGTTCATTCACACTGTCTGTGACATCCCAACGGCAACGTTGATAGACAGCTTCTTCCTTTTTCAATTTCAACCGTTCAAGCTCAA
Source organism: Litsea cubeba (assembly GCA_012931725.1). Lineage (NCBI taxonomy): Eukaryota > Viridiplantae > Streptophyta > Magnoliopsida > Laurales > Lauraceae > Litsea > Litsea cubeba. The sequence continues at coordinate 11,661,941 of CM022946.1, read as the reverse complement.
GTTCGTTAGCTGTGGGCACATATCTTAGCTCCTCGTATTACTTACGGTGGTTAGCGATCATATTCTTTAATCTTTTTTACTCTCATTTGTATAATATAATCCAAGCAACAAGTATCATAGAAGAAGAATAACAAGAGTAAAAGTAAACAAAGAACACAATAAATTTATAGCAAATATTCAATTAAAATAAGATGGAGAAAATCAAAGGATTACCCGGGAAAATCAGAGCTACAAACTTCTTCTCCCTTTTTTTTTTGGTGACTTCACCAATATGGTGAAGTGGAGTGAAGCCTCAATTCTCCACACATGAAAAGATAAGAGCTTATATCAAAAGTATAAAAAATTTAATTTTTTTATAAAAAATTAAATTTTTTCTCTTTATTTGGATTTTTTTTTTCAAAAAGCAACTTTCTCAAGCTGTTGAAAGACAAAAATTCATCTACTTTTTTATCCAAAAAGCTAAAAAGATTCTTTATCAAGCTACTAAAAGATAAAATGCTATCATATTCTAGTTAGACCTCCACATATTTTATTCTTTCTTGATCTATGACTTCACCTCACTACACTCTACAAGTATATTTATCAATCAGATATAAAAACTTGAGGATAATCTTTTCTTATATAATAAACCCTCTTTCACTAAGGAAAAAAGAAAACATTTCTTACACTTTCTCGCTCGCTCACAGCAAAAAGATCTCAACTTAGGCCCTTTTAATTTGGCAAGTCTTATCTTTATGGAATAGATCTGCATGAAACGGATTTATTTCAAATGGCCCCATTTGAAATAGATTGTTTAAAATTGCGTGTTCGGCAACACAAAAAAATTGATTGAAATAGATATTTTTAAAGCAATGGTTGAAAGTTTTTCATAAATATCTCGAGATACATAAGGAATTAAGCATTGAGATTTGACACCATAGCTATGTTTAGTCTTACAAAGAGAATTACTAGTTTGGATCTTTCATTTGGGACCCACGGACTTTTAAAAAATAGATAAAATGTCTGGGTTTGTTTGCAAATATCTCAGAATCCATGATGATCCAACGACTAGAATTTGGACCCATAGTCGATCATAGTGTTCTTAATACATTCAATGGCTTGGATCATGATTTATGGTCCCAGAACTTAAAAAAAAAAATACAAAGAAGCTAAATGCTTGCGGATCCTTTCAAAACCCAGCCACCAAATTTTTTTTAACCAACGGTCTACGATGATTCTTAAATTCCTTGAGATCCGTGAGGGATTAAGCATTAAAATTTTGCAACATAGCCATGATTGGCCCTACAAAGGAAACTAACGATTCAGATCGGATGTTTGGGGCCCACAAAAGTAAAAAAAAAAAAAGATCAATGGGCTTGCAGTTTTATACAAATATTTCAAATTATATTTAGATCTAACGGCTGAAATTTGAACATGGGGCCGTTGTGGACCTTCTGAATACATCTAACGGTCCAGATTATGATTTAGGCTCCTCGAAATAAAAACAAATAAATACAAATCGTTCTAATTGAATTCTGTGTCTTTTGCTAACCACTTGAAAAGAACATGTTATGTCTAAATACAATTTTAATTGGACTAAATAAATGTTGCTATCAAACACTCTAGGATTGATTTGATTTTAAGACTCTCAAAGTAGAGACGCCAAACGGCCCCTTAGCCTTGTACCCTGTAGGGCTTTTCTTCCAACTCTATTTATAAATATACTGTCGGCTAGGCTGGAATTAGCTTTTCTACACACATGCATAGGTCTCCCCCTCTCTCACACACACACAAGTCAGAAGCAACCGGTTTAAGATTTAGGAATTCTGAGTCGTTATCAATTAGGCCAATAGAACGCGGTTAAAATACCGACGACGTACCACATACATTGAAATTTTTTATTTTTTTTAACTATTCTTCTTTGTTCCACTATCACATGACATGTGTCCGACGGACCTTCACAAGACTCGTACGTACAATTCCACCTAATCATATGTATATATAGGAAATATTTAAGTGCATCCATCCCTCATCATTTTGGTGAGGGACACTCTCCTTTTTGTATTTGACACTTTCCAAAAGGGGAGTGTCCCTCACCAAAATGATGAGGGATGGATGCACTTAAATACTCCTATATATATATATATATATGAATGGTCGACGGTGAGCTGACGTTGGATCTGAAAAGGTTTGCATCGGATCGAGAATTGGTCGAGAATGCATATGCGCCGTACAATTTGCATGCTCTTGATCCCATGGTTATAATTACTTGGTTTCACGAAAACTCTGAAACTGTCCGCCATCAGTATCCCCATGCAACTATTGGTATTGGAGTTGTATGTAATGTAGGTGACTGTGGGCCCCACTAGTGAATGGGACTGCTATTTTTTTTTTGGGCCAATGGGTTGGTTGGACTTGGACTATACCATCTCCGTCGATGGAGATGGAAAGTGACCTCCAGGCCCACACCTAGCGACTTTTGTATTGCGTGTACGTAGGCGTCCTTTTTGCTACTTCTATTGTCGGCCAAGGAGCCCTTCCAATCCAACGGGTCTCTTTGTGGGTGGGCCCACATGATTCCCTTTGTTGGGTTACCTTGGACTTTCTTTGTGTGGAGCCCATTTTTTATAATTTAATAAGTATAATAATCTCAAATATATTTTTATTTTTTATGATGAGATGAGATGCTAAGATTCTTTCAAGGGGAAAATTAAAAGAGGCTTCTCTATGAACGGGTGGTCCGGTTGGGATCCACCCAAAACCCAAAATATCCCATTACATTGGATTCAGAGAGAGTCTTGACAGGCCCAGAACTAAATGAAAGGATCAGAAACATTTAACTACTAACTTAACCACTATCGGACATGGGCCACTATTTGGCTTGGGCCTTTTGTTCTCAGCAAGCTTCCATGACTGATATTGGGTGAATTAAGACCTAAATACCTTAATAGGCCGTCCACTGGAGCCCATGTGTGTCTAGCCCAAATATGGACAGGTCCCACAAGGAAGAGAAAATTTGCCAAAATCAGTCCCATCAACCCAATTGTTGAGAAAATTGATTGCTGATAAACTCAAGGCCTTTAATTATAGATGCTAGCTTTGTTGTTGTGCACTCAGTTCACACATAAATCTAGATATTTTACTCCCACTAAACTCGTATAAACACACACCAATTAAATCTGGGATGATTTCTAACACAAGATATGATGCATACATTAAAATTGAAAGAGTATTAACATATTAAATATTTCAATGGGCTAGACATATAGTTTACCTATTGCCTTACTTTCATTTTCAATTATCATTTTTGATATGATAACCTCACTAAGGGAACAAATACGAAAAATAACTTCAAAAACACTTAATTCAATTGCACAAGGGTGAGACCGAGAGATGAATAGAACTGTTGTTTTTAAATTATTTTATACGTGTTTAACCAGATTTACTACATATGAAGAGAATATCAACAAAAAATTATCAGCGTAGATTGTTGAAAGGTGGACCCCAATATTAAAATAGAAACATGATGATTTTGAGAAGATAAAAGATAAATGATATTGAGAGAGAATAAATGTAGAGGAGATAGAGGAAATGGATAGAAAGACTTTTGGAGAAAAAAAAATAGTAGCATGTGATGACATGGCTCCTTAAATCACTGTAAGTTGTTCGTGCGTATATATATATTTTTTTTGAAAAACATAACTCTATGGGTGCTAATGTGGCGCCTTCTATCGTCTCCCTCTATATTGCTTTAATATATATATATATATATATATTGATAATATTCATGCGAGAACTAGTTCTCATATATTATATGAGAATTTTTTTGTGGGGCCCAATTATGAGCCCCATTTGGGGATGGGATAGGGGGGATGGAAAGATCTATGTGAGACCACCCTAAGTATCAAGTTTGACTCCAAACTCATGCCTTTAACTCCTTCATCTGTGGCCCATAAATTTAATGACTTCATATTAAAAAAAAATATTCAACCCTCTAATGGAAAAAAAGAAAAAATCTAGAAAGGCCGGGCCGTGTGCCCGATCTTGGCGGGACGCTAGGTTCTCATCTTGCAAATGAGATCCCAGCATCCAGCCGGGATCAGGCACACGGCCCGGCCATAGCACGGTTGGGAAAAAAAACTGCCCCGCTCACATTGTCTCTTCTGTATCTCTTTCTTCGTTCACTGTTCATCTTGCAAATTAAGAGACTATCAAATATGATATAATTCAAGCTAAAAGCTGAAGGTGGGATAATTAAGCTCAGCTGTTTAGGACAAATTCAAGGTGGGCCAGACTGCTCTAATTTACACCCCTATGTTATATTAATACTGAATTAATAAATTGGCCCAATCATAAAGTTGGAGAATTGCATTATTTTCAGTGGCGGCTCGGGAATCCTAATTAATTACGGAGTTAGTGGGGTCAGGTTCTACTAAAATTAAAATTTCAGGGTTGTTCACAAATCATATGATAAAACATGAAGAAGGAGCTTCAACAAAAAATAAAAGAGGCATTTATTCGGAAAAAGATAGGACTCAAGATAAGATAAGATAAGATAAGAAATGGGTCCCTTTGATGACTAGCATCCATTTTTTTTGTTTTTGCTAATTATATATATATATATATATAGATATATATAGTTGCCATCAGCAAATTAAATTTCCAACATATATGCATGCGTGATTATAATATGACGGTGCTGCTGTTGCCTTGTGCCTTGTATTCTAGGAAAAGGGGTGGTTCAGAATGCAATATTTTTTTCAATTCCTGGGCCCTGGGCCCTGGGCCCTGGGCCCTGGGCTGATGAAATAGAAGACAATTACTCCTCTCCACTCTCAACTTACTCGATCTCCACTCTGGAGGGGGTTGAGCGATCGTTTTCCAACTTCCAAGCGTTTGGTAGTGGTACTAGTACAACAGGAATTAGCGATCGAGGTTTGCAGCATGCATGCATATCTAAAACTTGCGGTGGAGGAAGTCCCACATGTTGTCCGGAATCCACGATCCTACGTTGTTTGGAATCACAATAGCTAGTCATTCTCATGCAGCAACAATGTGGTGTTGATCAGTGATGAGCTATGTTTGGGTAAAATTGGAATACCACGTGCTTAATTACTAGTAACAATTCGAGATTAATTTGCCTATAAAAATGGAAAAAAACGTAGTATTCTAGCTAGCTAAGACAATGTACGTCTTTCTGTAAGTGCAGGTTAAAAAATAAAGAATCAAATATAAATGTCTTTAAACTGAACATGCATCAAATTAAAATAACCTCCCTTGATGGGAATTGAATAAGTAAAGATGGGTAATAAATACCCTGCCATCTAGATCGAGCTCGGCTTGACATGAATTCTTATGCAGCATTCAATTCGTATGTATTCTCTACAGGTCACAAACATGCCATAAAATTAAGAAGATGGATGTTGTTGGTGTGTCGCATTGGATAGGATCAGGCGTGGTCAAGGTAGTATATTTTGGACCGACAACAACAGGAGATTGGTGCCTCTTGGTTAACTCCTTATGATTTGAGGGTAAAAATGGACGTCCTTGCCTTGATCGCGCGCGGATGTAGGCAGTAGAAGGCCTGGATCTCTGTTAACTTCCTTCTCCCCCATCTTGTTCTTCTCAGTCTGATTGATGACTGGATTTATTTATTTATTTACTTATTTTTGGTGTCAAGGGGATGCTTGATTTCTATGCTTGGTTCTGATATAAAGATATGACAGATCTCTGCTGGCCCAGGTTTCATGATATCGATCGCATTTCAAATCTCCAATAATGAATTGAACATATGGGCAGTTTCATCATTTCCCATTGCGTACACTACATGCAAAAGACTGGCTGGGGGGAAAACTTACAAGTTACAAATGACACAGTGAGTGCGGGACATGAAACTTGTACAGTCAAAAGCGCGTGTGCATATCATTGTTTTGATTTATACAGCGTTGTCTGTTGCCAGGTCAAAGGACAACAAGGTGTACCTGCTTTTGCTACCCCTGTTCTGGTGGAGGTGAGGAGGAACTCCGAAAAAGCCTTATATTGGCTTGCTGTTCGAATCAGGTCCGGTCCAACCCCTCCTCACTTACGTCAGCTAGTTAATATTTGTTTAACCTATGTTTCATGCATTCTGATTTAAAAAAAAAGATAAAAACAGTAGTACGTAGTTATATAGTTATCCATGCAGCATGTCACATGCATCAGAGTTCATTTTTTTTAATTTGTTTAAGACCTGTGATTAAGCTGACTATATCTATGTTTAAGCATCCACTTTCACGAATGAAATATTTGGAATTGGGAAAAACAAGATGCGAAATTGTAATTTTACATGTGAGCCACTCAAAAGGCCATGTCCACATTGTGCCGTCTAGCATGAAAATGAGATTCAGGCTGGACTTGCTTGGGCTTAGGCTTGGTCTTGGCAATTTGGGTTTCGTCCTGGCCCGAGCCCAGGAACCCACATGCAGTGCGAGCTGGGATTGTTCTAGGTCAATTGTGGCCCAGTCTGCCCAAGTCGCACCCATATACTTGCTGTTCATCCAATATATATGGTTAACTTTCTGAAATATGATATCGGAGATTTTATCCCAAAAGGCTAGGCCACTCTTTTTGCAAATAGTGCACTTGGACGCATGCCAATTATTTATGCAGGAGGGGTGCGTGGAAAGGTTATCAGATGGCCTACAGGTGCACAAGCGATCTGATCATCCTGATCTTTGATTTTGTGGTAAGAAATCAGCCCATTGAAGATATAAATTTCATCTTAGGCTTTTGATCATACGGTCCTGTCTAAACAAGCATTTCCCCCTCTTTTGAAGTTTTAAGAATTTTCCAACGGATGCATGCTTTGCGCATTGTATGTTGAGTGCCGCTACCTACACACTACAAATACAAATAGCTTTCCACACACTACAATTTTCTTAAAAAAATTAAAAATAAAAAAATTTCCTAAACTACCCCTATCCCTCTCCTTCCCTCTCTCTCTTCCTCTCCCTGCTCCGGCAACCCTGCCAGCCGCCGCCCTTTCCTCTCTCTTCCTCTCCTGCTCCGGCAGCCCCCAACCTCCCTCATCCCCATCCCTAGCCCACCTCTAGTCCTACCCCCACCATCCTTTCTGTGTCGCCAAAGTGGAGGGAGAGAAAGGGAGGGAGAGGGAGAGAGACAAGAGGGGAGAGAAGGAGGGAGACTGGGCGGGGGAAGGGGAGAGGACTGAGGGCGGGCGGGCGGGGAGAGGGTGGGCGGGGCTGTCGGCGGCAGGTGAGATCGAGGGAGAGGGAGGAGGGATTTCGGGTGGGGGCCAACGGCTAGCGAGGGGAGAGAGGAGGAGAAAGGGGGAGATGGGGAGAGGGACGGGGTTGTTGGAAAGGGGGAGATGGGGAAAGGGAGAAGGAGAGGGCGGGCTAGGGCTGCCGGTGGCGGGGGATCGAGAGAGATAGGGAGAGGAAGAAGGAGAGCGAGAGGGATCGTCGTAGAGCGGGGGCTGCTGGTGGCGGGGGAAAGAAATAGGGAGAGGAAGAAAGAGAGTGAGAGGGACACCGAGGTGGGCGGAGGGCCGAGGTGTCCGGAGTAGGGAGATGGAGAGAGAGAGGGAAGGAAAAGGATAAGGGTAGTTTAGAAAAAAAATGTATTTATTTTTTTAAATGTAGTGTGTGGAAAGTTTTTTGTAGTGTGTAGGTAGCAGCATTCTTGTATGCTATTAAAATGGACAAAAACACCCTTAATAGAGTGATGTCGCGATTTTTAAAACTCTAAGACGAAAGGGTGATTTTTTGGGAGTACAGCTCACCGTACTGGCAAATTGGGCCATGCACACCCATGTCCACAACCACCTAAAACCCTCGTACATTTACGAAAATTGGTCCCTGGCAAATCCAATGGACCAATCCGGTTAATCCGAAATATAAGACAAACCAACACCCCCGATTTAGGATATGTGAACAATGTTTGTCATTTTTCCCCTTATTCCATGTTGATTAGTTATAAATCTATGTGGAATCTGACCAAATATAATAAGTTCTATCTCCATATATAGTCCAATTACATTGAGTTTCGTTAGTTTTGGCACATGTATTAATTCGTAGCAACTACATATTTACTTATATTTTTGCAAAAATGCAGGTGAGATGTAAGGAGCATGAAGCAGAATCTAGACAAGGGTTGCATTTCTGAAATCCCCATTGGAAAATATACATGAACAAATTATATAGGGGCTATTTATTTGTCACATTGACTGTCAATTTCAACAATTTCCATTAAACTTAAAACATTCCATGTGTGAAATCATGAAAAATTGGAGAACACTCTAACACAAACCTTCTGCAAAGGGAAATGCGATAGAGAGAGTTTTGAAGATCAGAACATATGAAAAACAATTATTGTTACAGTATGGATTTCCATGTTTATAGTCCCATTTTTGCACTACTATGTATATATATATGGGAAATATTCAAGTGTAGAGAGAGAGAGATATGGCTTTCCCTTGACTTATGCCAAGGATCTCTTTTCCTTTCTTCGGATACCTTTAAACAAACACATGACACGCACATTAGGTTCCTTTCCTTTCTAAAATTGCACAGCGTCTTCCCATACCATGTAATTACATCTTTCAAGTCCTCGGAATCCATTACAAGGAACTCTTTAGGCTGTAAAGCAATAAAACATCCAAATGAAAATTAGATTCCCCAGCCCTGAGGTTTCCTTTCACTTTCTTGATCATTGCAACTCCCCCAAAGAAAAGAATATAAACACCTATAACTGGAAGAGGACTAAAGGGCAACTGGAGCAGAAAGAATATCCTACAATGAAGCAAGAAACAATGGAAGGCAAGGACTGGATTGTCGACGTCCACGAAAAACTCGCACATATGGATCAAAAGGAGGAGGAGGAGCTCTGGAAGAAACATTCAATCTATAAGGTGCCGATATGTTTTTCGGATATCAAAAGCTACGCCTACAAGCCCCGGGTGGTCTCCTTTGGCCCCTATCACCATGGAGAGTCACAACTGAAACAGATGGAGGCTCACAAGCAGCGCGCTCTCCTTCACCTCCTCAGGAGAACCAACAAACGGGTAGAAGATTACACGAAGGCATTGAAGCAAGTGTTGCCACAGCTGATGGACTCCTATGAGGGGCTGGACGATAAGTGGCGTGATGAGACGAGGTTCTTGCAGCTGATGGTCATGGACGGTTGCTTTATGCTTGAGATCTTGTTGACAAATGAAGGAGTCTCCAACAACTATGCTTCCAATGACCCCATCTTCAGCAATCATGGGAAGCTCTACAACATGCCTTACATCAGGAGAGATATGTTGATGATTGAAAACCAGATTCCATTGCTGGTTCTGGAGAAGTTGGTGGAAGTTGATGAGAAAATACCACAGGTACGTCTAATGCCTTGCTTTACTTTTTTCCTCGGATCCAAATGGATCTTGGTAGGGTGCACTGCCCAAGTCCAGCAATTTAAGAATTGTGACTCAAGGATCCATGTTCATAGTAAAATGTGATTTTCTAGTGTAAACTTTGAAATCCATCAAATACAGGCTATACATGAAGCTTTATAGTTTACTATTGAAGAATCTAAAATAATAAGTGGTCTTCATAAGATTCCTATGGGCCCTAGCACACTGATCTGGATTCAGTCCATTTATCAGTTGGATCCTAATACCACGTAGGGCCTGATTGGATTTGAGTCCATATTTTTAACTTTTGGGGCTAGGGATGGGAATGGTCCGCTGTTTAAAAGAGTACCTGCCTTTAACTGCTTCTATTAGAATCAGGTTTGGTAGTGAGTTGGTGGAGTTTTGAGTAGGCATGGATTTTCAACTTTGACCCTAACTAGTGGAGAGCCGTCAAAGTAAGGCCCACAAGATGATATCAGCTGGATATTGTAGAACTGACATATAGAGATGTTCATGAGACCACCCGCCCTAATCCTATGAATAATTAATGAAATAGCCTTTGACATTTGATGCAGATATCTATTAACAAGCTCATCCTCAAGTTCTGCAACGCCAGCACCAGCACTTTCAACGTAGGTCATGGCCTCCATGTATTGGACATTGTTAGGAAGAGCATGCTCCAAGGCCCAAAACCCCAGTCATCCACCCAAAATGAACAAAGTGCCGGGGATATTATCCGGTCAGCGACCGAGCTTCAGGAAGCGGGAATCCGGTTCAAGAAGAGCCAGACTCAGAGCCTCAGAGACATCAAGTTCAAGCATGGCGTCCTCAGACTCCCGAGAATCATGGTCGATGACACTACAGAGTCCACTCTCCTCAATCTCATGGCCTACGAGCGACTGCACGTTGGGGCCGGCAGTGAAGTGACTTCCTACGTTTTCTTCATGGACAACATCATCGATTCAGCGAGGGATGTTAGCCTCTTGCACTCCAAAGGCATCATCCAGAACGCGATGGGGAGCGATAAAGCAGTGGCGAAACTCTTCAATGAACTATCCAAGGATGTGACCTTGGACCCGGAAAGTAGCCTAGACGAAGTCCATATGTTGGTGCATGACTACTGCAAGAAAAGCTGGAATGAGTGGCGGGCTAACCTCATACACACCTATTTTAGAAGCCCATGGGCTTTCCTTTCCCTCCTCGCCGCTCTCTTTCTTCTCCTCCTCACCGTTGCGCAGACTGTATACACGATCCTTTCTTACCATCATCCCATGGGCTAATTATAAAAACTCGTTTCTATCCATTAATCTGTTTGTTTAGTACGTAGCATACCTGGCCTTTCTTTCTTTCTTAGTTGTGACATCTCATGATCGATTTCTTCCTTTGTTGGTGATCTCCTCTGCTTTGATTGGGCTTGTCATTGTTTCATCTTTTTTTGCATCTTATTTACATTCTCTTTTACCTGTTAAAAGTTGGGTGTTGCTCTTGATTGACCACTGTATGGTTTGAGAATTTTATATACAATGTGTAAGTTTCGTATTTATTGTGAAAAACATCCTTAGTACAATGTTGTGATTGTATCTAATAAGCAATAATGGAAAACATTAGGAGTCTTCCTCTTGTGGAAACTTTGACAAAAAAAAAAAAAAAAGTCCAAAGTAACAATATTAAGATCCTAGCCATCCAATCTTTTAAGTGATGAATCCTGCCATCCTATATATTTCTGGTACATTTCCTTTGTCAACAGGGTATGCATGACTTGATTAATTTAACTTGCGATGGGTTTGGAGAAGTGGGCCAACTGGATTTGAACCCAATTCTTGACTTGAATAAAATGGGTTTGAAATGGGTTTTGTAACATCCCGTCCCTTAACCTCATATTATTTATAATTAATTACTTGATTAGTTAGTAAGAGTGTTTAGAGTTTTAGCGAGTCGGGTTTATCGTGTGGATCACGCGTGCGAAGTCTTGCGCTAGTCCGAGTTCGTTTTGGTACAGTAGAGGGGTGGTTTGCAATTTCGGGAAGTTTTAAGAGTTTTTATGAGATTATGAGTTTTGTGAGTTTAGGTGCATCGGATAGATCTCAACATTTTACGGACTTTAGTCTTCTGTCGCGTTTCGATTTGACGCGTCGAAGAGCCCCAAAGATCATCATTAGCAACCAAAGGACTAATATAAGCTCCCTCAACCATCTCTTATATTTTATCTCTCTCATTTCACTATGCGTCTCCAACAAACTCAGCTCCTTTACTATCTCCTCACTGTCGACGGTCACCGGAGCTTCGACGTCGCCGGCAAAGCTTCCCATCTTCTTCCCCAAGCTTCCAAGATCACAACCCTTCTCTTTTTTAAGCTTTTCATCCACTAATCTTGGATATGTAAGCCCCGAAAGCTTTTAAACTTAGTGAATCTTCTTCCTTTGGCTTAGAAATGGATTAGGATAGCTCATCTTCTCCCTTTGCATTTAGTTTGTAGAGATATTTTGGGTTGAGAAGCCATTTGCACAAGTTTGAGCTCCAAAGAGAATTTTCCCTTAATTTCTTCCTTGTTTTACTTAGCTCTTCATCAAAGGCAAGTAATCTATATATTATGTTGGATACGTTTGTTTCTCCCTTGAATTGATGACTTATAATGATTTAGATGACCATTGCTCAATTGATGTTTTAGATGATTGAAAACATGATAATTAGGCTTATAACCTTAATGAAATGGATTTTCATGTCTATGATTTGATTTGATGGATTGTGGGAAATAGAATGAACTTGTTATACTCATTTTGTGTTAGTATATCAAGTTCAGGGAAAAAAGGGATGGAAATGACCCATGTTCATTGTAGTTACAGAACCTGGGTTCTGTAACTGCAGTGCACGTGGTAGACCGACTACACAGAGTCAAGTTCCCCTGGAGCTTGACGAAAACATTATGCCCATTTATGTTTACAACTGCCGGTGGACCGGCCAAGGGCTCGGTCGACCGGGCATGCATGGAGGAGGTCAACCTGATCTCCTCAAGTCGACCGGGCTCCCTGTGTATGGGGTTGACAGGCCAAAAGCCAGGTCGACCAGGCCAACTGTAAATTCCCTCTTGGAAGGGACTTTTCACCCTATTTTGGATGGACTTAAATGGAATATTGGCTACCATTTTTTGACTCATTTGACTATGTGTGAAGTTGTTTTGAGCTAACATTCTTTACGGTTATTCCGGTTGTATCGGGATTCAACCTAACTCAATTTTGAATGGTACGGGACAACGGGATACCCTTCTTTAAATCTATGCACGAAGATTGTTCGTCCGGGTATCGTGAACCCTAACCCCTTTCTTGACTGAGTATGGATTAACATTGTACCCAGGATTTGATTGTCTATCGCTTATGATTCCGAATGGTACCGTTTGGTACCTTCTGCATGAAATGTCCATGTTCATTAGCTTTGTTTGCTTTTATTTGTTTGGGATCATATGAAGAATTTAGATGAACTTAGGATCCCTTTTGATGCTCCGTTTGTTCTGAAGTTTGATGAAAGTGTTGAGGCTAGGTGGCTTTGATTGTTAAGCTTGTTGAGAGCTACTTATAATGAGGATGTTTTGAAGAAGTCTGATGGTTTTGGTTTTGATTTGTTGATGGAAAAGTAGTTTCTCTATGGTTTGATGAATCTTGTTCATGCAAGAAAGTCTAGCCCCTCACTATTGTACGTTTAGGACTCTTTTGTCAGGCACACTCAGCTGTTAACGCCCAACACATTTGGAGCACCATTTGTGTGAGGATTTTGAATTGAACGTCTGCGCAGTACGACTTTTTATATTTTAAATGGATGTACACCATTGGATATCCGTTTTAAAGAAGTTTGATGTTTTGTTTTAAAGGATATCATGCTGATTGCTTGCAGGTTTTTATCACGTGCCTATTGCTTATTTTTACCACAGCTCCCATGTTGAGCTGGGAGGGTGATGTTAAACTATCCCGTGGTGATTAGCATATGTGGACCGCCTATTTATTAGATGTTTTGTTAGTCTGTTATGATTCAAATGCTATGAATTTCTTATGATCAGAATGCTATGCATTTCAAATGATCTTGTCTATTGTCTACTCTAATTCATTCTGCATATCTATTGATGTTTTATATATATTGCTTGCCGACCTTTGTGTCTGATGATGCTACTCTTGGTGCATAGGTACCGAGCCCTTCCTTACCGAGGAGGAGACGACGGAGGAGGTTCAGAAGGATCAGTCTGATGACCTCCTAGATTATTGTACGGATGGCGTTGTATAGCCATATCGACCCCGTACTTGAGAGCCTTCATGCTTAATGGATAGATTAGTCTTTTGGTTACTTTTGTTTATCTTTGGAAGCTTCCACTATTTGTTTTATGTATTCGAGGAAATGTTTATACCGGATCAACAAATCCAACACAAAATTTAACTTAAAATGAAAATTGTACTACTAAAATTATTCCTAAAACTCTACCTATCAAAACTCACGTATGGGCCAAGGCAGTTGATTTAGTTTCATTTCTTCATTCGTCCATAAAAAGTAAGTAAAAAACGAAAACATCGAAAAAGAAAGGGCGGCACCAGATCCATTTGCACGCCAATACTAGGACAACTATGATCCATCGATGTCTATGATCCTTGTACCTCATAGCCAATCCAAGTATATCCGTCGAGTATATATCCAAGCCCAAAAATCCACAGCCCAAATTGGGTTTTCTTGTGGGACAGGTGATTCCTGCCCCAAGTATATATGCATCTCAATTAAAGTTAAGAGTGGTTACAAGGACAAGTATCTCTTCTTCAGTCACTAATCAAGCAACATCACAACTACTCTCATGTAGGACTCGGCGGGCTTGCAGCTCAAGGTTTAAATCTGATATGTCCCTTTTTTTTTCTCTCTCTCTTTTGTGAAGCCTTAATTAGCTGCAGACCTTCCCCTATTGCTGCTTAATATCAAGACAAACATTGATTCCTATCCTCTTGACGTCAGTCCTTTCTCTTTCCAGTTAGGATAAGAGAAGAATAAAGGGAGAAATGTGGACTACTCTATTTTTACTTGGAAAATGTAGAACAACTTGTTACCTTATTCAAGCAGTGTTTTATGAGTTACCACCCTACATCGGCGGCAATGGCAGGAGAAGAGAAGAATTGGGTCATCGAGATAGAGGAGAACCTCAGGTCAATGTGCTCATCCAAAGAGGCAGCACTTTGGAGGAAGCACTCAATTTATAGGGTACCAGCATTCATCACAGCTCTCAACAGCATGGCCTATACACCGCAGATGGTCGCCTTTGGTCCTTATCATCATCATAAACCACTCTTGCAGCCAATGGAAGCACATAAGACGAGAGCGCTCCTTACCTTCCTTAAACGAACGAACAAGCCCCTTGACGCCTACTTGAAAGCTTTAGAGAAGGTGGTGCAACAACTGATGGACTCTTACAAGGATCTCGACAACGAATGGCGAGATAATAAACATCATTTCTTAAAGCTGATGATGCGTGATGGATGTTTCTTGCATGAGCTCTTACATGCTAATGATCAAGGCATTTCTGATCTCGGCTATCCTGATAATGACCCCATCTTCAGTTATCATGGGATGCTCTATAACTTGCCTTGTATTAGGAGAGACATGTTGATGATTGAAAACCAGGTTCCTTTGCTGGTTCTTGAGAGGTTGATAAAGGTCTCAACAGGGGGAAAGAAGGTAGCTCTTTTTCTTCTTTAATTTGTGAAACTTATATTACGTGAGTTTTATTAAATAGAACAATTCTTTCTGCTGGTTAATTTCTACATTAGAATTAGAACAAATTTTGAACTATTTGAATACTAGAACAGAAGATTGGCAGCATCTATAGATGACCATGGGTGTAACTATTAAGTTTTATTCTAGTTTAGTCATTCTTTTTATTTAGTAGGATCATCGACTATTAAAGCTGCAACAAGAGACCATGACATTTTCCTATATATGACCAGCCCAGTCCGGGAGTCTGCCCTGCTTAAATGTTATTTATTGGGCCTGTTAATTGGATCAAGGTCAAGCCCAGACAGTGGTCCTATTAACACAACAGTTTCCATGTTCGAGCAGGGTTGGGGTGAAGGGGTTTGACCTGTTTGTGCGGTTTCTCAATTGTACTGGCCGTATATGGTTTTGTGTCTACTAACAGTTGAATAAATATTTTTGCTCACTTCCTGAATATGTGCAGAATGAATATGGTTCCGTATACCAGCTCATATTGAGTCTATACAACACCCAGACATTGCCATTAACGGAGAATCTGGGCATGGGCCTCCACATATTGGATGTGTTCAGGAAGAGCATGATTCGAGGGGCATCTCCTAAAATTCAAAGGTCATCAGCAGCAGCTCAGGGAAGCACCGGAGGTGGCAGTGGCGGCCTCGTCCAGTCTGCAGTGGAGATGCGGGATGCTGGAATCCGGTTCAAAACGAGTCAAACTACCAACATCAACGACGTTCGTTTTAAGAGCCGCCACGGCATCCTCCAACTTCCAGCCATCACAGTCGATGATGCCACTTTGTTCACCTTCCTCAATCTCTTGGCCTTTGAGCGGCTCCACAAGGACGCGGGAAATGAGGTGACATCTTACATCTTCCTCATGGACAAAGTCATCGACACAGCTAAAGATGTTCAGATCCTACGCTCCAAAGGGATCGTCAAGAATGCACTGGGGAGCGACGAGGCGGTGGCGGATCTGTTCAATAAGATCTCCAAGGACATGCCACTCGACCCTTACTGTCGACTCAAGGGGTTGCACCAGGATGTGAGCAACTACTGCAATGAGAAGACACATCACTGGAAGGCTACCCTCCGGCACTACTACTTCATTAACCCGTGGGTCACTCTCTCTGTTGTAGCCGCCTTCATTCTACTGGTTCTTGACCTGACTCAGACCATACACACGGTCCTCTCCTACTACTTAAAAGATGAGTGAAAATGGCAATGGCAGAGATCGAATGAATAAGACATACTCTGCCATTGCCATTTCTCTTTATTTTGATTTTCATTGTTTTATGAAATAAAAATATAAATGAATCAAAGAGTTGTTTTGGCTTTTCATTGTTATCTTTTTGGAAAATGAAAAGACTTACTAATCATTCAAATATATATATATATATATATATGAATCAATGAGTTGTGCAAGTATCTTACAAAACATTTTGTATATGTATATATATAAAAGTAGTATTCTCATGAACAGGTTATAAGATATAGGGCAATCACCTCGTATACACAGGATACATGGTTAGCATTTAGAACTGACTGAAGCCAGGGGACTCTGCATTCTCTTGTGAATACTTTGTGAGCTCATTATCTCAAACAATAGCATTAACAATCTTGAGTAAAAGAGAAATGATCACAAAAAAATCAACTAGTTAAGCTTGACACAAGTGGGCCTCACATTCATTTAATCCACGAAATTCAAATGTACATCAATGGATTGATGTGTAAAAATAGGGACTCAGACAAATTAATACTTACAGTAAAATGGAGAGAAAGTAGTTGCATGTGTCAGAATGTGCATTAGTTATAAAAGGTAAACTAATCTTAGGCATGTGAGCAACAGAAGAACCATTCATGCATCAGATATAAGTTGGTCAAAACGGTGGCTATACAAAGAATTTTAAAAGATCCTACAATAGAAATTTGGCTGTTGAGAAATAAGCAATAGGAGATTTTGATACCTATGGAGTTGAAATTTTAATCTTAATACATTATATGCTATAATTATGGTGAAGTACCAGACTAGCTGAATTCCAAATAATGAATCAGCTCTTTACATTATCAAGAAAAGACAACCCTTCCCCAACAAAGAAGGAAAAAAAAGCGCAATGAAGCCTGCCTATGCCAATGCATGTGCAAAAGTGAGTCCCGGCCTTCATTATTCCTTCCCATTCGCGATATAAAATGGATGAGATCTCACTGAATTGTTGATGAAGAGCCAGCCCCAACGAAGAGTCATCGATGACCTGCAGTCTGCAGTTTGCTCCACTAACCCTCATAGGAACAGAGACAAACCAACTGATTCACCCGTTATACATCAAGAGCCAATCCCGATTAAGCTCAACTGTTTATCAGAAATAGGAAGTCAGATCTCTCATAATAATAAATAAATAAAAAATACACGCACATGCACACCAAAAACAAAACTCTGTTTTAAATTTGTTCCTACGGAGAAGGAAAGTGAGGCTTACAATGTTGTTTTGAGGTTTCTTCCAGTAGAAACCCTGAAGTAGAACTGGCACAACATTGCAGGCTAACAGGATATAAATCATCAGGGCATTCATTCCCATCCACTCCATCACCATGGTAGGGCGTCTATACCCATATATATCAACCTGCAAAAGGAACAATCCAATATGATGCTTGGTCATAAAATTCTTTCTGATAACCTTCACACATTCAACCCATGTCAGGCCCAAGCATTTTCAGAGAAGACAAACCAATGAATAACAAATTTTGAGAATTTAATGGACAAGTACTGAAATCTTCATGAAATAATACCATTCAGCCTTGGCTCGTGTCAGGCCCAAGCATTTTAGAAGACGACAAACCAAGTGTCAACATATATATTTTGAAAATTCAAAATACTAATCCTGAGAATTTTCTGAAATGATACCCATCCACTTCTCGGAACATGTCAGGCCAAGCAAGGGGAAAATGCAAATACTTTTGACTACATACCAGGACATAAGTTCCAGCAAAGAGAATCCCAGCTGCACCAGCAGTGACACATGTATAACTGAGAGAATAGAGGACCTTGTTCACATGCAATCCTGTGCAAAGAAAAGGAGCCCGACTTTAATTGCCTGAAGTAGGATCTTACAACAATGCAATTGGGATATTTAACAGTGAAAAAGAGCAGAACAATAGGAATTAAGATTAAATCTTACCAAATGTTTCCAAACAAAATCCAAGAACTACAAGGCAGAAAGAAGGGATCATCCACTGCACAATCCTGTCCTTGTGATCCTGAAAGTTATTGGAGAAATGATTCTTTTAGACTAAAAAAACTACACAAATATATAAGACAGGAATAAGTGGAGTGCAAAGTTCTGTTATTACCTTGAAATAAACTATAACATGCCCAAAATGTAACCCGATCAAGCAAGTAACAACCGCCATCACCGTACTGTAAACATGTATGTAAGAGAGGTTTTTAATATTACATGAAACTGAAGCATGTCACTTGTTTTTCTTATAGGGGTAGCATTAAACTTATTGCAGCTTAACCACTTAAAAAGATTATATCCGGAATGGATTTTTGAAGTTCAGAGTTCTATGAAAGACATTGAAAATTCAGTAGTTATGCAAGATGTCTCCCAACTAAAAGAAAACGAAGAAATTCTCTCTTAAACATATAAAAAAAAAAAAAAACTACTTCCTATTTATTTGCAAGCAGATAAAGAATCAGGTTCAGGTATGTGTCTACTAGCGGTCAGGTACAGTTAACCTCTATACCTTAGGGGATCGAGATACGGCTACCTCTAGTATTATAAATTTTTTGGGATATGGCCCTTTCTAGTATTATAAGATTTTTGATATTGAAGTCTATTTGACATAATTTTCTTAATGACAATTGCTTTACTGCCAGTGCCCTCTGCAATGCATATCCATAACCAGCTTGTCTTACTAGACATGGGTTTTTGAGGGACTCAATGAATGAGTCTCCAAGGCAGAGTGAAGAGGTATTAACAATAAGATGAGGTTATTAACCAATATATTACTACAATTGGAATTCCTTTTGACCAAATAGTTCAGAGAAATCAGAACAAACCTTAGTAGTCCTTCTGGATCAAAGGGCGCTTGACACCATGAAGGAGCATCAGGAGGAAGCGGACCATAGTTTGGTGAGTTAATGCTGCACTCCTGTGAATAAAAATGTTGAAAGAAATCTTTGCACAAATAAAAAATAAAAAATAAAAAATAAAAAGGTGAAAGAACTATCATCATCTCATGGGAGTAATAGCCAGGGAATACAATGGAAGAGAAGTCAGGCAATGATAACCATATAAAATGCATCATAATTTGAAGCAAACCTTTGTCCGTGCATAGACTGGTCGCTTATATAGATGTTGAATGCCGAATACTCTACGATCAATCATTCCAACAGCATTACAGCTAGGTCCTGTATCACCTCTAACTCCACATTTGACCTTAAGATAAAGGGTGTCAGGATTAGAGAGTTTTGTTAGAAGTAAGAACGCCTAATCAAGTGATACATAAAGAAATCAACAAATAATGTGACATGTCAACTCAGAATTACTATTACATGGAAACGGCTGAAAGTTGTTAGAACATACTGAAAATGTCTTTGGCGCAATAGAGGAGCTTTCACTCGGTATCTGATATTCCCAGTCAGGTACATATAAACCATACAGAAGAGCCATGTAGATGGTTGTGAGAATAATAGCTACCAACCTGTAGGATAAATATAAGCAAAATTAGATCACCTAATGACCTGCACATGAGCAGACAATATGTGCACACAAATGGTCCCTAAATTACTTCTTTCATTAAGGAACAAGAAATCAGATCAGAATTTTCCAAAAAGATCAGATCATGTAAGACCAGGAACACCTGAATGAAAATAAGTGCACATGCAAAAAGAACCGTAAATTAGTTCTTTAATTAGGGCACTAAGACCGAAGTTAAAAGAAAATCAGTTAGAAGTATTGATTGACCAATCAAACCTCGGAAAACAAATGGCAGTTAAAAGTAAAAATGCAATAATGGGTTCTAGAGGTTATCCATAGAAGGATTATGTCATCAAAAGCATAATATGCCTCCTCTCAGAATGCAGGTCCTATATGAAATCTTCTCATGACAATGCAATCTTCTCTTTTTTTCTGTTTAGTGTTTTTACATCTTCATTTAAAATTTCTGACTATCTCTTACCATGCTAACTGTTGATTGGTATATTGGCATATTAGTTTTCATTTTGAGCAACATGCTGCTGATCCACTCACTTTAAAATGAAGTTATTCCGAGTAATCTACTGCACTAGTTAATTGCCTAATTTTTGCACCAACCAATGACTGCATAAATAATTTAACTATTCCAGGTAATCTACTGCTCTAGTCAATGCCCCCAAATTTACATCAATTCACGAATTCAAAAAATAATCAAGTTAAATTGGCATATTAGTTTTCATTTTGAGCAACATGCTGCTGATCCACTCACTTTAAAATGAAGTTATTCCGAGTAATCTAACTGCACTAGTTAATTGCCTAATTTTTGCACCAACCAATGACTGCATAAATAATTTAACTATTCCAGGTAATCTACTGCACTAGTCAATGCCCCCAAATTTACATCAATTCACGAATTCAAAAAATAATCAAGTTATTCCAAGCAATCTACTAAACTAGTTAATGTTCCTAATACTTGACATAAATCCATGACTGCAAATGTATAATGTTCTAAATTAGCTACATTAATGTTTAGGTTTCGACCACAACATAAATTAATTCTAATCCAAATTGATGCCCTCCTAGTATTTTTTTTTCTTTTTCTGAAAAAAAAAAAAAAAAAAAAAAAAAAAAACCCTGAGTGGTGCCCATATTGTTTTAAAGTTTCACTGGCAGAAAAGAATCATCTGAGCAGAACAGAGAACTTTTAAGTTACAGTTAAGTTAGAGCACGTGAAAGCTTCAAACAGAAAGGAAAAAAGCAAGTATTGGAGAAAAGACTTGGAAACAATGACAGAAACTAGGAGACATGTAGCATAACAACCAGATCTGAAATAAACATTAATCATTAGATAGCTCAACAAGATTTATCATCTAAAGAAATTATGTCAGTGCGGAAGTCCATTTATGAAACTCACCACTGGTACCGATATTTCTTCAGCATGGAGAACCCAGAACTAACATCATCATCATTTTTGAACCAAATCTCACATAATGCTGCTAGCAGATACGATATTGCTATTCTCTGAAGGAAACAAAATGCCGGGTATTTAATATAAAGCTAGAGCTATTATAATCATTTTTATTTTGTTAAGGTAAGAGCAATAAGGAACTTGATGAGAATATTGCATTCCAACACAAGATAGAAGCTTCGATGATGACTACGTTTTTAAATATGGCATCCTAAATTTTGAATTATTTATTACAAAATCTAAAAAAGAGTATACTAGGAACCCAAGTACCCAACTGTCAAAGTTTGTTAACTGGACAGGCAGAAAGGAGTTAAGAGACATGCAATCATGTTCAGGGTTGATGACCGGATAGAAAGCACCATTGTCAACTTTACACTGCAAAAATTGCATTGGCAACCATTTTCAGGTTCTAACTTCCAACAGAGGTGGAAGGCTTGTGGGTTGCAGTTTGCTACTAAACATGAAATCACATTGATCCAATTTCATTAAATAATTTGGAAAATAGCTATATGGGCATCAATGGGTCTGACAACTAACTCACCCTGCCGAACCCAACATGAGTAAGGACTTGGTCTGGTATCAAATTTAGGACACAATTTGCTGTTGGGTTGGGATTTCAAGACCAGCTTATAAATAGGGTTTGCCGGACCAGCCGTAGATCTATCGTGGGAAACCACCAAAATGTGTTTACCATTTCCTTGGATTGAAAAGATTAGATCCCAATAAATGTAGAAACTGTTTCAAAACTCAAATCAGACTCAATTTCACACAGCAGAACTGGCACAACTTGGAATGCAGTCTGATTGGGTGAGTTCGATCACAAACTCAGAGAACTTGGATGAGTTACTTGACTTGATCAGGCTATGATTAGAGAATAAGCTTTAGGTTATAAAACAATGCATATACCATCTTGCAACTAATCGTCCACGGGAGTTAAAAAGATACACTCACCAAGTGAGTAAAGGAAAACTAAGTAAAATCTTCTATGCATTATTAATAAATCAGGTCGGGTCATGGCTGGGTTTGCCTTTTACTTAATCAAAAAAGGTCCACGTAGAGATCTGGGGCCCGGTCCACCATAGATCTTTGTCAGGCTGGGTCAACACAAAAAGACCTCAAGGTATCCCAGACCCAACCTGTTGACATAGAATCCTATTCCCAAATAAGCCAACGAGTTCACTTTCCAGGATTAAGGGAAAAAAGAAAAAAAAAACGAAATGTAATTCTAGCGACTTCACTTGAAAAGATGAAATATGCCTCTAAATTTGCTTACCTGCAGCACACCCATCCATCGAATTTTATCTAAATCAACTCCATAAGTTAAATTATTAATGCCATGAAAGTAGCCACCTGAGAATAAGAGCAGAAGGTAAAAAACGAGGAAAGAAAACTCAGAATAATCTCAGACAGGTGGAAATCACAAATGAAGCCAAAGTCATATTAAAATTTAAATTCTAATAAGGCATCAAGAAAAGAAAGAGTGAAGAGATTGCAGATCTTTTTGGAATACATAATAACATAGCAATTAGAGGAGATCATATAACGTACCTTGGAGGAAAATGCCCATGATCAACAGTTTCAGTGCCCGAAGGACTGCCTTTTGAGTAGCAATACCTCTGCTTGACAATTTCTGAATAATGTACGAATCTAGTCAGTTAAATCCAATGCTTAGAACAGGATAAATACTTAAACTTATGTTCTTTCCTCGGGGTGATTTCAGGTATCTTTAAGTTCGTTGGTGCCCATAGTGTGTAATGTGGGCTCAGATAATGAAATGCATTTCTCCAATGGTAATTATAAATATCTAACTTGAATCAAGATAATCGCCAAGGATCGGAGCATATGTTACACATATATCCCAAATAAAATTGAGCATACAAGTAAAATGTACATGATTTGAAAATATACCTTATATGTAAGTCCAAGTGAAACCCCGACAATAAACAAGAAAAATGGCATGACAAAATCTGCAAGAGTTGCACCATTCCACGGTGAATGATTAATAGCTGGAAGGATTCCCCCAGCATCATCCACAAGTATCATGAGCTGCCATAAAGATATCCATGAGAACAACCAACATGTTGAAAATTCAAGTTAAACATGAGACTAGGTCTTGTTATGACATAAATGCAGCAGTAGTAGGGAGTAAACCATCTGCCTAGAAGACCATGAAAGCATCATCCACTACAATGCACAAGTACAGAAGAGATGAGGCATCCAAATGAAGAGATTTGAAAGTGAATCGAACTTGGAGATCCTGGCTAGGGAAGATTTAGCCATGGTCAACACGTGTTGATGAATGGAACCTTAGACGCATGGTGTCGCCCCCCCCATCATTTAAGTCGGATCTTCAAGCTTTACTTGTCCAAGCCTGGCCCATTTAGTTATCAGGCCTAATATTCAGGCCTGGACTCAACCCACATGCTTAAAAGGTAGACCCAAGCCTAGGCACAACCTTTAACGATATGGCCAAACAATAGGCCAGGTAACAGCCCATGGACCTAAATACAGATCCCGAATCCTGCCCAATGCATGCCAGATTTGGATTGGGCTTGAGCTGGCCTGGCCTCCATGAGAACCTGTATGATTTAGCGGTTTAGATCCAAGGGCAATTTTAGTTAGTAGTTACTAGTGCTATATAATTAGAATTGTAAAGAGGGTGAATGTGGATACCAAGAGAAACTGCTCTAGTGAGATAATAAGTAATAGGAGCATCTTCCCTTCCCTCTGTCCGGATAGAGCTAAAACTATTCTCAAGGTATGATCGAGGCAGCCAATACTGGGCAAGATTTTCACCAGTTTGCTTTCTTATTTTCTCATTTCATGTTCTACCATTAGACATCAGTGTCCTATGAGTACTTAAGTTGGATTACCAGGTTGGCTTGTGTATTACTATTCTAACCCTGGATATGCTGAAAATTGACATCAGTTGAAAATAATTGAAGGTACTGTTAATAGAACAAGTGGCCTTGATCAACTATTCTATCTGATTGTTAGAAGCACCTAAGATTCAAAAGGGACAAGGTATAGCTAGTAATCCATCGAACAACAGTAGTAGTAGGTCAGCAGGGTTCGCATTGGTGAAAACAGTGAAACCATTGGATGAGACCAACCTGGTTAGTACAGAAATGTGAGATAAGTAAATACAGAAGCTAATGGCAGTGTGGACCGATAAGAGATTGGACCTAATATTAGCTAGTATTAAGATGATGATTGTGGCCATGCAGTATCAATGGAAAATGACTAAACAGGCTACTAACAACAAAAACTCAATTTAAATCCATTGCATTAAGAGCACTTAATGCATTGATGGCTGGATAAGGACGCATGCCATAAATTGCACAGCCCAAATGATACATTTGATTGGTTGAATCCAAACAGAAGATTAGAAAAAACAAAGAAAAAAGTAGTCAGCTATTATGAGATTAACATCCATGGACTGGAGATAAGCTGAGGAAAAAGCAAATCTTCCACAGTAAAAACCAGGGCCGGCCAAATAGAAATCAGGAAAAACCAACCATCCAGAAACTAATACTAGTGGGACCCTGCAGAGTAGCACTTGCAAAATATATCCTTGGTGGTGTATTATTTGAAGGGACGAACTATATATTTCATGATCATGGCCTGGCTTAGAAATTTTAGAATCATTTTAAGCGGACTAAAATAATAGAATGTATTAACAATATAATTGATGCCTTAATATATTGATATATATATTCAAATTGGGGAGAAAACAAATCCAAGATAAATAAAATATAAAAAATAATATTATATTAAAATCAGTTTTTTTAAGATACCCCAACATTTAGATGGGCCCCATGAAACCAGCGAGGATCATAGGATTCTTCCTCATAATGGGTAACCCATCAGCAACCGGGCCACCGGACCTACAATATATATATATATATATGAGGAACATTCATATGCATCTTTCCCTCACCATAGGGTGAATGAAAAAGTACAAAATGTAATTTTCAAGTACATAGGGTGAGGTACAAAATGCACTTTTCATGTGTAAAAAGGGGAGTGTCCCTCACTCTATAGTGAGGGAAAGATTATGAACATTCTCATATATATAGGAAAATATTCAAGTGCATCCATCCCTCACCATTTTGGTGAGGGACACTCCCCTTTTGGAAAGTGTGAAGTACAAAAAAGGGAGTCCTATGTACTTGACACTCCCCTTTTTGTACTTGACACTTCCGGGAGTGTCCCTTACCAAAATAATAAAGGATGGATGCACTTGAATACTCTCCATATATATATATATATATATATGGGGCCAGCTCTCCTAAGCTAAAGCTTAAGATAAGGTAAGCTGAAGTAAGCTCAATTACGTAGCGGGGCCCACTTGGGGCCCATATGGGGATGGGGGGGAGGGATTTCAAGGACTCCCTGGGACCCTCCTTCCTACAAAAAATCAGCCCAAATTGTGGTTTCTATCATCTCCATCTGGGCACCAAAAGTTTAATGGTCAACGGTCTATTCGAATTGGTACATAGTCGATCCAACGGTCTAGTAAATTCGGATTTGACCAAAAGTTGGTGGGCCTGTGCAATTTAAGGGAGTCGTGTGTTTAGTCCATTTGGATGGATCAAGAATGGGCCCTAAAAACGTTAGCTTACGGAATCATATCATAAGCTTAAGCTTAGGAGAGCCTTGCCCCATATATATATAGGGAAGTATTCAAGTGCATCTATCCCTCACCAAAAATGGTGAGGGACACCCCCCTTTGGAAAGTTTCAAGTACAAAAGGGGAGTGTCAAGTACATAGGACTCCCCTTTTTGTACTTGACACTTTCCAAAGGGGGATGTCCCTCACAAAAAATGGTGAGGGATGGATGCACTTGAATATTTTTCATATATATATATATATATATGGGCTCCCGGGAGGTTCTCACCAACATTTACCTAAAAAAACAAAATAGCTGTACAACCTAAAAATGTGCAACTGGCAAAGCTATAGCTCTTAAATGGGGATAAAAGGGTCTATGTCATGGGAAACCCAAGAAAGCACGCCACGCCATCATGGCATCCATCATCCACATTCAAATATATTAGCAATATCTTGAATTGGTGCACTAGGTGATAGACGAGGTTTTTATTACTGACGGGATGCCGGGCCCCCAAAAATATCTCCCTCTCTCCGTGATAGAGAAGGTTTTTATTACGGACGGGAGGCCGGGCCCCAAAAATATCTCCCTCTCCTCCTCCCCAATTATTACAAAGAAGAAAAGGTCAGTGGCCATCAATAAATATGCCCTGCACGTTAA
Source organism: Litsea cubeba (assembly GCA_012931725.1). Taxonomy (NCBI): domain Eukaryota; kingdom Viridiplantae; phylum Streptophyta; class Magnoliopsida; order Laurales; family Lauraceae; genus Litsea; species Litsea cubeba. The sequence goes on along the minus strand of CM022946.1, from coordinate 11,635,403 downwards.
CAAAGACTTCAAGAAACCGAAACTGATAAGAGGGACGTGGCTTTAAGCGTAGGTGGAGACGATTACTAAAGACAGGACATTTGCATTTGATTACTGAAAAAAAAAGATGAGATGAGAGAGAAAGAGATGAGCAACAAGAAACTGATAAGTAGGACGTGGCTTTTAAGCAAAGGGAAAGGAGACAGGACGCACACGTTGTTGATTATCAGAATTAAGGATGAGAGAGAGAGAGAGAGGTGGACAGTTCCTGTTATTATCCTAAAATCACGATATTGCCCTCCAATCAGCATATGTGAGGAAGGCGAAGGTAAAGGACTGGCAAAATTTCAGAATCATCGGATGCCGAAGGAAAAGACCCCCATTTCTCAAATTAACAACATAATAAAGCATCATTAATAAAAAAATTGTGGGCAAACAAAACAAAGAGAGTCTCCCGAGTCAAACCTCTCTCTCTCGAATCATACTTGCGAGTGTTACAACCGTCGATCATCATTGCTTCCGACGCTTATTAGTTGCAAACCCGCATACAATTCAAAAAAAACTAATAATAATAATAAAAACCTGAAATGGAAAGTATATTATAGTATATATATATATATATATATTAAAAGTTAAACGGCAAAGCTTAGTGAGTGATGAATGATGACCAACACCCACTTATATTAATATATTACTAGTATACTAGTACTAAGTACTAGTAAAATTCCTCGCCGACAGAGATATAAGTGTTGGTTCGTAACTTCGTATCGAGCAGCAACCGGCGCAATACCCAAAATCCACTGTATCTTAAAAATTAAAAAAAAAAGAAAGAAAAAAAAAAAGAAAGAAAGAGTAGATCAGGATTGCTCAAATCCAAAGCTCCCTCCCTTTACCCCCGTATTCTATCAGTGCAGTGAGCCAGTTACCTTAACTTGACAACTTTTTCAATGTGGTGTACACCCGTACGGTGACATGTGATGAAAGAAGCAAGGCCAAGTTCCAACAAAGGAAAGGAAATGTGTGTGCGAGCGGAGGCCGGAGAGATCAGAAACCGGCCTTCGTGCTGTACGTATCTAGGCCCATAGGCCCATTTCAGATCTCCAGTGCTATTTCCAGTAGTTTTACAAACAGTCACTGGCATTATTTATTCCCCCTCCTTCCTTCACTATTAGACTCCTCTTTATTATTGGATTGACCCCACCCATGATCCTGCTCATTTGGGATGGTCATATTCACTTCGACATCATTGACCGTTGGATTGGTCACACCAATAAAAGATCATTAAAAATATTGTCAGGATCATTTGATCGAGATATGATGCAATGTGCAGACCCCCTCATCCATCTTTAAGCCAACCCACCGGCCTTTAATTACTGATAAGTATTTTCTATAGGCTACATATTGTCATGTCTCCATTCATTAGTTGCGTGGGAATGGGCCATTTTTTTTTTTTTTTTTAATCGAATGAGAACACACAGCATATGGATATTAAGAGAGGACCATCCATCGAACCGAAAGATCTTACGAAATCAATGGCCCACACCGGATAAAATCTTCGCCTCTTTTCATATTGATCTCCGAAGATTTATTAACGGGCAGAGAGAAAAAGGCGGCAATAGTCGTGGAAGGAATAAATTCACCAAATTATACAACGGTCCTCGTTCGAGATATGGGCATGGCATTGGATGCCAAAATAGAAAAAATACTAGAAAAGTAGATAGAGATGGAGACAGATTTTGTTATAAATATTAGTAATAATCCTTCAATTGAAAATATTAAAAGGAAAAGGTTGGTAAGAAAAGGAAAACAGAGCCTGAAAGAACGGCAGAGATTAAAAAAAAAAAAAAAAACGCAATTAATTGAATTGTTATCTCATCTTACAGCTAAAGAAAGAGAGACAATTAAATAAGATTCCCAAATATAGACACAAACGCTCATGTTCATCAGAGATTTTATTTATAATTAATTCCTCGCAAGCTTTGTTTTTGTTTAGTTATCATTATTATTATTATTATCATAAAGGGCGAAAAATAAATAAATGAAAACAAAGAAAGGGATCTATTCAGATAGAGAGAAAGAAATAAGAACAGAAAATGATGGTGTATATAATAAAAATGAAGGAAGGCTTTTTTTTTTTTTCTTTTTTCTTTCCGGCGAGTTTGAGATCTTACAGCGACGGTAGTCCCGCGGAAAACATCGAGGGAGACGAGGCGGCGTTTTGGAGGGATTCTTTCCACGGCGGCATTGGCTAATGCAGCAGCAGCAGTCGATGGTGGAGGTGGGATCTGGAGTGGCGCTCCTGCCCCCGATCCGAGTTCCATGTCGGCGAATCCATCATCCTCCTCCTCCTTCGTTGTCTTGAGGAAGGTGGCTTTGTTGTTGTTGCTAGGATCTGGGATGCCATTCTCGTCGCCTTTGATGAGCTCGTACTCGTAGACGCCCATCGCTAGAAACTAGAAAAGGATCACCCACCCTCCCTTCCCCTTCCACTTCCCCTTCCCCTTTACTTTCTTTCTTTCGATCTATCAACAATGCGGAGATAATAGATCTGCGATGGGAATGGGATCCCTATTTCAAATGAAATAAAATAAAAATCAAGAGGAATAAATGACCTCCTCCTCTTCTTTCTTCCTCTTACTCCTCGTCCTTTCAAGGAAGAAAAACAGAACAGAGGGAGTCTCCTATTTTTCTCAAAAAAACTTTCCTTTGGGTTCTTCTCTTCTCCCCCTTTTCTTTTCTTTTTCCTTTTTTATATTATTTCCCCTTTCGCTTCTCTCTTTATGTCTCTGCTCTCTATGATGTGTGTAGTATATACACACAGAGAGAGAGAAAAACTTCGAGACGGAGAAAGAAGAGGAATTGGGCCGTGAAATCCGTAAGATGTGAAGAGAAAGAGTAACGAAAGATGAGATATATATATAGGCAATACAAATAGAAACCAAAGCGACACTCGTCCTCTCTAAACTTTATTTATTTTTTTAATTTTTTAAGGTAAAGAAGGTAATGGGCCTATTTGCTATACGGGAAGGAAAAAATAAAATAAAAAAAAAAGAAAGAAGTGCAAAGGGATAGATAAGTTTTTATTCATCTCCTTGATCCTTTGTCCTTTGAATCAATTCATGACAACGACCTATCGATCAATCCATCCATTTATCTATATCTATAATCACCCCGGCTATTTCTATGTGGCACGTGGACTTTCTCATTCTGTATTTCAGTGTAAGCTAAAATGATAAAAGAGTCTCTGAATGTTGAAACGGGTTGGATGTGGCTATAATTGCTGAGTCCGAGGGGGTGCTCGTCCGCCGGGGCCAAAGATGTCCATAGTATGCATTTGTGCGTCCATTCTGTAGGAGACCGGATCAACTAGATTGGATCGGACTGAAAAAATTAAGGAATTGTGTAGAGTACTTTTGAAAAAAAAAATTTCTCTAGACATTATTTTTAAAAACTTTGTTATTCTGTGTCCCCTGCATGATCTTACACCTTACACAAGACGTCGCACCACGTTCTTAGCAAATAGATAGAATTAGGGGTGTACAAAAATCCGTCGATCCGGAAATCCGATCCGATCCGCAGGTTTTTATCCGATCCGAAGGTAAGCGGATTGGTGACGGATCGAGAATTTTATAATCCGTTAACAACGGATCGGTGGCGAATTTCACCATCAATCCGCGGATTCAATCCGATCCGATCGGTTGGCATTAAATATAAAAAAAAAAATATAAGGGGTCTAAATATAAATTAAGATGTCTAAATTTAAAATAAGAAAAAAAAACTTACGAGGTCAAAATGTGATTTTTTTATAATATATTTGGTATTTTTATTTTAAAATTAGATTGAACGGATTAATCCGATCCGATCCGATCCGATTCGGTCCTCCACGGATCGGATCGGATTTTAACAACAACGGATTGGTGACAGAATTCAAATCCGTCAATCCATTGGTAACGGATTAATGATGGATTTGGCCGAATCCGCACCAATTCGATCCGTGTACACCCCTAAATAGAATTGAAGCCCATCATACCCAGTACATTCTGATTCATGCACATAGGTGTCTGTCAGTGACAGAAGAGGGCCGGGTTTGCTCTTGAGAATATCGGAGAATAGCTTTTTTTTTAACTTTTTCTTCTTTTTTTTAGAGGTTTTTTGCCCTTGTAAAGATGAGAAAGGAGCTTAAACAAATGAAGATCCATATCCATTGGCCTTGTCCAAGTCCAAATTGTTCAAAACCTTTGTCACCATGTGTCGGTAATGTGCCAAATTTTGCACCATGGGTTGGTTAATTCTCCAAAATAACCCACTTTAAGACATCCTTTTTTTTTTCAAATCATTTTTTTTTGTCATGAGGCCTACCTTGAGTTAATCTAATTTTTTCTCACTCACTATCCCATATAAATAGTCACAAATTCAAATTAGACACTTATCCAACTTTTTCTTCTCCATTGGATTGAAATTTTAAAAAAAATGATGCCTCTAAAATCATTATATTTTAGAGTCGTGGATCAAAGGGTTAGGAAGATCTCATACAATCCAAATTTCGCATATAAGTACATCTCATATATATTTTTTTTCATCCAACAGACTTTGATGATCATCAGGGCCGGCCCTGGCCAGGGGCTGGAAGTGCGATCGCCCCGGGCCCATTTTTCAGGGGAGCCCAAAAATTCCAGGTTTTCAACTTAAAACTGAAAAAAGAAAACTGTAAGGGGTTAAAACATAAATTTTTGTTAACTTGAAAGGTAAAACTAAAAACTAAAAACCCTAACCCATATCCCATCCCATTTTTGTTGACAGGAAGGAAGGAAGAACGACAGGAAGGATCAAGGAAGAAGAAGAAGAACATTTTCGTGGACAAGGAAGGAAGAACGACAGGAAGGAAGAAGAAGAAGAAGAAGGAAAAGAAGAAGAAGAAGAAGAAGGAGGAGGAGGAGTACCTGATCTGATCTAGTCATTCAAGCTTGGCCGTTTGCTCACTCAACCCAGCTGCTGCCAGCCTGCCAAGTACTGCTTCTCTCAACCCAGCTGCTCTGTTTTTTTTTTTTTCTTCTCATTCTTCAAGCTTCTGCCGATCTTCTCTCTGCTTTTCGGTTCCAGCCTCGAGGGGTACTTTTATTCACTAGGCACCAGGGTTGCTTTCTCAGTTTCTCTTTTCTCTCTGCTTTTATTGCTTTTAATCTTTGTTGTGGGCAGAGAAGATTTTGTCTCTTTGTGGTGCTCTGGTGCTCTAGACAAAGTGCTGTCTCAACTTATTTCTGTCTGGAGACTCTGGACGCACTTTCTTTTTATTTATTCCATTGAATCCTAACAATTTATTTGTTTTTCTTTCCTTTTGACTAGTCTTGCTTTTTTTCCTTCCCTTTTGAGTTTTGACTGGTCTGGGTAATGGGTATGCTGGACTTTTAATGTGGGTATTTTTTTTCAACTACTGTCTGATGGTTTGGGTTTTTGGACTGGTATGGGTTTTTGGACTGCTCTGGGGTTTGCTGGCTTCTTTTTATTTTTATATGAATTGTTGTCTGCTCTTGTACATGGTGATGCTGCTGCTTTGTTTTTACCATTCATGATGCAAAGAGATTTCAAGTAGGTTGATGTTATTTGCTTTGGCTATTGAGGATGTAAAGAAATTTTTATTTTGCTGGTTGCTGAAGATGCAAAGGGGATTTCAAGTAGGATGGATATGTTTGCTTTGACTATTGAGGATGGAAAGAAATTTTTATTTTGTTGGTTGCTTATTCTTATATAAAAAAGAACTATTGAATTGTTACAACTTACAAGTATTTGTCTTGTTTATACATTATAGCCTTTTATTTTGAATGTTTATATATTGAAATTTGAATTTATATGCTTTGAATATTAAATTTTTAGTTAATTTTGACAAATTAGATATTGGTTGAAAAATGAATAAGACCATCACTAAGTTTATATATATATAGAGGCCTAATTTTTACTCTTGTATTGGGCCCTGAAAAATTCAGAACCGGCCCTGATAATCATCATGCATCTCGATGGATTCTATTAAGGGAGAGAGAGTTTCTTTAGAAAAAAAAAAATACTCGACGTTGTCTAAATGCTGAGTTAAGAGTTGCCTCGATATTCATTGTGAAAAAACAAGTGATTTCATTCAAACTCTATTTTCAACTTCGGTTAGAGTGAAATTTAGCCTCCAGAGAATTGATGGCCTCCATTGGGCCAAATTGCATGGCTCAGGGGGTGCTTTGTGGACACCATCAACCACGAATGTAACTCCTTCAGTTTATAATCGTACCAATGTAATGGAATTGGAAATTCCAAACTGTCCTCTAACAAAAAGAACGCTTTTGAAAAAAAAAAAAAAAAAACCACAAAAAGAAGGAAACACAGTGGTTGTTGAATCTTAGTGGCCCACAAGCAACAACCCAAGTAAGATATGAGTCACCAATCACACACGCTGGTGGCCTTTTGAGTTTGTGGTGCTGGGGTGTAAAGCACATTTCATAAAGACTTTTATCACGCAAACCATACAGGCTCGTCGTAACCGAAATACTTAATTGATACACCTAATATACGTTACGGACAGAACATTAATTTCTCATGACATCACGGCAAAATGGAAATAAAATAAAATAAAATAAAAGGTAAAGCTGGCTTTTATTAATGGCAACATTTTAACTTTTTAAGCAATGAAGTTCACCGATTACTATGCCTTTTGATAGATAGTAAATTGAAGTAAAGCATCAAATTAAGAGGAAATAAAATATAAAAATTATAATGATATTTTATTTTTAGTGGTTTAATAGGAAATTTTTTTAACTTTTTAACTTTTTGTATTTTTATTTTATTTTTAGTAAAGAAAGGAGGAGGTTTTTTTAATTTTTTTGAAAAAAAAAGAGAATAACTTTTGATATTGTATACTTTTAAAATGACCCATAATTTTTTATTATTTGGATAATGAAGGAGTTGCCTTATTTCAATTTAATTTATCATCCATCCCTTTTTGTGGCCTAGTTATGGCCCTTTACATCCCCTAGCCCGTGATTGGTACGGGTTATAGAGAGGTGGGCTCACGAAATGGGGTGCACTTTTTCCAGGAGAAGCTTGGTGGCCGTTCCTTTTTTGGAAGGACCTCTCGTGATAATTTTACCAAATGTATAATACTATGCTTCACATTCGTTACATGCTGCGTTGTTACTTTCATGTTGGTGGTGCACTGGTGTGGCGTGTAATCAAATCAAATGAAAGCCCTCGAAAAAGAAGGAAAAAAAAAAAAGGAGGGTTCGAATTTCATTGACGTGGAGTCGTGGACTGTGCGTACGGAAATGAAGGTGGGATGAATGGATGATGCATTGATGTTACACTTACTAGTTCTTTTTTTGTTTTTGTTTTTTTATTGAAAGTCCTTGGCAGATAACGAGCACTGGATAGAGTCGGAGATAAATTCTTAGATTTTATAACTACTGCCTACTAGTGGCTAGACCTTTGGCTCCGTTCGAGCTGGATGTAGGATACTGGGATGACCACTTCCTGCAAAGAGAAAATTGTGGATTTTAATTTTTTTTAATCAATTTTAATAATATTATAAATATTAAATCTAAATTATTAGAGTAGTTAAATGATGTCTGATTGGCCAATTTAAAACTCCGATCCAACAGAAGGTTGGTCTTCAATGGGAAATCACAACTCTCTTGGCCTTTGTCATTCTTCTCATGTAAGTGATTGTTGCAGAGATACGTTCGTAGTGAAGAGAGTTACCCGAGTTGCCTTTTATAGGCCATAAATCTCTCATTCCATCAAGAAGAGAATAAATACCTTTTAATTTGTTCCTTTAAATTTGTAGTTAATGGCAACCAGCAAATACCCTTTATAGACCAAAAATGGAATCCAAAGAGGGAGAAGACCATTTCATATAATTAGAAGTTGTGGTCTCGTGGGGCACCCCTAATAAAACTATCCAACACTTCCTTCTTCCTTTTCTTTTCTACCCGAAAAAAAAAACATGGATCCCCAGCCAATACTAAAATTATGTTGGGCTTCTATGATCTTCAAACCCAGGTTTTGAATCTAGCAGTCCAACTTATCTATTAACATATGTACCTTTTGAGAACCGCAAGTCTTACAGGATGACTACGCTTCAAACGTGACTACCTCCCATTCCCTTGCATGAGTGAGTTAGTGCTGCTTGTATGTGTAAGTTATTGTGAGCTCACATGTACGAGTTATCTGCCCATTGCATGTGTGAGTTCCTGTTACCTTACATGTCCAAGTCATGGGCGGACACACATATAGGCGTGTGGGGGCTGAAGCCCCCACCCAATTGGCAAAATGTCCATGAGGTTCCTAAAGCACAACTAATCTAGCCTCCATCTATTTCCCCAATCTCTTTCTCCCTCTAAAAAAATCCCTAAACATATTAACACCTTTCCTTTGACTATTTTCTTCTTTTCTTTTTTAGTTATATACAGTGGTTAAGAAGAGTGGGACAACAGTTGTCTTGGGTTCATTCATTTCAAAATGAGAGCTTCATTTTAGAATGATAGAAGAATGAGAATAGGGAACTTGATATAGTATTGGCTATTTATATCGTATGGTGTTATAAGAAACAAGTATGATTTTTTTAATAGCTCTTAAAACCCATTTAACATGTATTATTTTGGTTGTTACTAAAACTCATCTTTCAGGTTATCGTTTTGAATAAAAAAAAAATATCTTTTCAAATCCCCCCTCAAACGAAAATCCTGAGTGAGCTACTGATCTAAGTCTGTTGAAACGTAGCCATTAGTTGGAAATTGGAATGCCAAACCAAAACCAAACAAAAACAAAACAAAACAAAACAAAACAAAACAAAAAAAAAAAACATATGCAATTTTGATAGGTTTCTCACCAAGTGAGGAGGGGCAATATAGATGTAGTGTCATGGACGGCCCCCGCCGCCTGAGTCACTATCCAGGTGGGTAGAGGCCATGAAAAGGGACCACCTAGATATAACTGATTAAAACATCACTCCACTCCAAGGCCACAACCCTGTTCGATCGAATGGTACGTGAAAGGACAAGGGATCTGAGAATGGGGGGAGATATTCTATTCACTCCCTCATATCTCTCTCTATATGCAGGGCGGCCCTTTCCTGCTTCCCACCCCCGAACCCTTCTAAAACGAATGCCTAGAGGGCTCCACAGAACACAATAGCAAAATCTTGCCTAGGAAGAAAGCTAACACATGGGTGCGAGTGCGAGGGACGCCTGTCCGTCACAAATCTTTTATGCCCACATTGCGTTTGCGTGAATAGAAAAGAAAAAAAGAATAATAAAAAAAAAAAAAAAAAAAAACTCTACCGCTTGAATTGCCACGAATGCAATCCGAACATTCATTCGACCATTATTTATTATTTAATTCATAGTTCCATTGAAATCATGGAAATCGTTGAAAATCATTAAACTTATCAGGGGAATTAGATTCGGGGTTCCACTTGATAACTTTTCTGCTCGGGTGTCTAAATCTTCCTCCGAGTCGGTCGAGTTAGCATGGTGGGCCCTATCTATCACCAATTTGAATTGATAACAAAATATGGACCCCCTAGTAGCCATTGATCCATAATTTCGCACCCACCCATCTGAATGGATTGGTAGGTTGGATCAAGGGACAATTCTTTTTCTTTTTCTTTTTTTTTTAATATTGCGGGCCATAGATGAAGGGATTAGACTTTAGAGGCATGTGGATGACTCCAAATTTGGTATCTGGCCCTATCATGTGGATCTTCCATCCTTCTTGGTTTAATCAACATTGGGGCATTAGGTGGGCCCCATCCAACTACTCGTATGGAGCCGAGTGATGTAGTGAGAGGTGTGCACGTTGCACAATTTATAGTGGGTCCGCTGGCCAAGAATATGAATTTACAGGGTTCCATAGGCTTGCACCAATCCAAATGGACGAACTGTTGCATCATCGAATTTTTTTTTTTTAAATATAAATTTGTGGCCATAGATCCAAGTGTTAGGATGAATTTTCTGGTACCTCAGCCAAGAGAACTAGGACACAAGAAAGAGCTTGCATACAAATGAAAAGGTATGTCACTCAAGTGGAAAGGAGGCCCGCATAAGCGGCAAGAAAGCCCACAAAAGTAGGAAAAGAGCCTCCACAAGTGGAAAGAGGTGACGTACCGGAGTTCAAACTCCCAACAGTCATATAAGATCTTATGCTCCTTCCCACTCAGATAAGGAGTTGTTCTTGAGTGTTTGCATGATTTGATGAGCCCGAAATCCTTTTGGGTAGAGCCATCAAGACCTTTTAAAACGAATGCCTGGTGAAGGGTTGTGGAGAGTTCTCGGGCAGTTGGCCACAGTGAAGACCGAGAATTATTGGGGCATTGCAGCATTGTGTTCGAATCACGTAATATAAGGTTGGTTGGTGGTGGTTGGACTTGGACAAAAGCTTGTTTTTTCCTTCTTATTATTGATTGGTTGATGGTTCATGGTTCAGGTAGCTATGGCAAGGCCCACCCATCCATACCTTTGGCCTTGGTAAGTCATAAGTGGTAACCGTCCCACCGGCCCACCCCCCCTCACCCACACTCAATCGTTAACGTAGAGCCCAACTGCCTAGCACCTACTGAGTACCGACAGCGACGGCCGACGAGGAGGTGGTTCCGTTCCAACGCGTCTCGGCCTGCTTTTCCTTTTGAATCTTTACTCCCCAATTCGAGCTCTACCTTAATTACACGTAGCGGACATCCAATTGCCTGTCAATCATGGGACCAAGGTTTAAAAATTCATAACTCGGACTCAGCTCGTCCAATGTAAAATTGCTTAACTTGGATAGTGACAATGCGAAGACTCAGGAGAGTCACGTTTGTTTTTTAAATAATTTTAAAAATATTTAAAAATAAATCTATTGCTTATAAAGTATAAATGTATATTTATTTACATAATCAGTTCAAGACTATAAACTTATATATACAAGAAAAGTATTATAATAAAATAGTAAAAACTATTGCATATTATATAATTTGCTAGTTCAAAATATCAAATGTCAAAAATCAAATATAAGTTTCAATTACATCTCCGTCGTAAGTTTTAAATTGTCAACTCAAAACCTCATGTATAATTATTTATAAATAAACTTTAATTATTTAAAATTAGGTCTACCAATTGAATGATTCAAAGTACAAACAACTTATTTAAATGAGATAACTCGAGCGAGTCTCCATTGCATTTGACTCGGTCCTTCGTCAAAATGAGATGACACGGAAGAGTCAATAGTCAAACCAGAGAGTTTTCCAACCAAGGCCACAAGGGATCCCACTAATTGGACCATAATGTCCTGTTTATGTACTTTGTGTTAGTATTTTTATATTGGCTAATTCATGTTGGACAAAACTCTCGAGGTCTTTAAGTTGTATTTTTTATTTAGAAAAGGACTCCGAAGATAGAAGAGGGAAGGACTCTAAAAAGAAAAGTCTGAAAGAATTAGAAGAAGAAAGCTGGAAGAAAAGAGTGCTGATTTTCCGCATCATCCAGCATGGAGTCCGCTCGAGCGCCCAAATTTTCGCTCGAGTGATCGTGAGACAGAGCCTCATTCGCTCGAGCGAACAGTGCACAGAATTTCGGGAAAATCTCTTTTTCTGATACGAAATTGTTTCCTTTTGAGACTCTGTTTGCCAAGTTGAGTCTTACTTGTGTTCTAGGTCTTAGGCACGAATTTGGGGCTATATATAGGGTGTTACTCTCAACCCTAAGACATATCTCTCATTAATCTGAGTCAGAGATATCATAAGAGAGAGATTATTCTCTAGAGTCATTGAGAGATCGTTCTGAAGGGCTGCTCTAGAAGGTTGTTGCTGCTTATACCTTTCTTATAGAAGATAGTTCATCTTGACTGGCAATGTGCGAGGATACCAAGTAAGGAGAATGGGGCACGGTGGATGTTATGTCAGTAGATTCTTTGCAAGAATAACTACAGTCCTTAGGTCGATGTACAAACTGAGGTAAAGGAGCTTGTGAGTATATCTTGTAACTGTTCGTGAACTATTGATTTCTGGTTTGTGGTTTTTCTCCCTGGATAGGGTTTCCACGCTAAATATTGTGTCTAGCTTCTTGTAGTGATTGCTTGGTAGATAGCTAGTTCTATATTGTCTGATTATTTATTTCCGCTGCATTGATTGGTTAAATTAGAATTAGTGATCCATTCTGGTAGCCCCCAAAAACCTTCAATTGGTATGAGAGCAGGTTGCACTATTTTATTATATTGATCCATATTTGCTAGAATGGATAATCATCGTGAATGAACTTCAACCAATAAGCCTCCTCTGTTGGATGGTAACAATTATGCTTATTGGAAATCAAGGACGGTTGCCTTCTTTAAAGCTCTAGATCTGAAAGTTTGGAAATCTGTTATGAATGGCTATTCCTTGCCCACTATTACTGCTGATTAGGTAACTGGTCCCAAACCTGAAGATAAGTGGACTAAGGAAGAAGAGTTGGCTGCCACTTATAACTCTAGGGCTTTGAATGTTATTTATAATGGAGTTAATATGTTTGAGTTTCGTAGAATTTCTACATGCACTACTGCGAAAGAAGCTTGAAATATTCTGCAGACTGTGCATGAAGGGACTAACACTGTCAAACAGTCAAAACTTCAGAAATTGTATACAGCCTTCGAAACCATAAAGATGGAAGATGATGAAACTTTTGATGATTTCAATTCGAAACTAAATGCAATTATGAATGATACCTTTACTCTTGGAGATCCAATACCTGAAAATATAATTGTAAAAAAGATTTTGAGGTATCTTCCTGATACAAAGTTTGTGGATATTGAGGAGAATAAAAATTTGAATATTCTCATACCTGAATAATTAGTTGGCAACCTTCAGACTTTTGAAGCAAACTTAAGGACCAATGGAAAATCAAAATCCTATGGTATTGCTTTAAGAACCTCCAAAGAATCATTCAAGAAAATTGCGAGTGATTTCGATTCTGATTCTGAAGAGATTGATCCCCAAGTTGGTGTTTAATTTATGAAGCAATTTCAGGCGTTTATGAAGGGAAAGAAAAGTGATTTTAAAATCCCTAAAAATTTGGTAAAGAAGAAATCTTCTAAAGGGATTCAATGCTTTGAGTGTTATGGTTATGGACACATTGCTAGTGACTGTGCTAACAAAAAAAAAAAAAAAAGAAGAAGGCTTTCAATTTGACTTAGGATGATGATTCTTCTGAGGAAGATGATAAAAAAATATGAGTCTGAGAAGCTTGAAGCTAGCAAAGAAAAATTCATGGCATTCATGGCAACTTTAGTTTCTGCTACTCCACCAGTGTTTGTTAATGAGACTGATCACGATATTAGTGAGTCAGAGACAGAACATGATCGGTAAGCTGAATATCAGATATTGTTTGCAAAGTCCATGAAGATGCTGAAAATCAATAGAAAAGTGGTTACAAACTGGAAAGAATATGAAGAGCAGAATACTTTATTAAAAGATGAATTGTCAGAAGCTCTTACAAAAGTTAGTCACGTAGAGGCAGAAAATAACAGGTTGGCAGATAAATTGACTGCTGAAGCCCAAAAGTGTGCTTTGACTGATCATGACATGAAGTTATTGAAAGCTGAAAATACTGACTTGCAAGGAATACTCAAAATAGTTCTTTCTGAGTTGGAGATTAGCAAGGCCTCACTAAACAAGATGATACTGGGTCCAAAATGCTTAATGATATCCTGTGCAGTTAAAAAGTAAAGATAAACATGCATGGCATTGGCTACACTGACGGGGCATCTACATCTAAAGCCAAAAGTATAAACTGTTTTGTTCAAAATTCAGTTATTTCTAATCCTGTTGCTCATGTTCCAAATACAGCTGCCAAGAAGAAACATGTGTCACGTCCTGAAAGAATTCTCACTTGTCATCATTATGGAATTATAGGACACATTAGACCCCATTACAATAAGCTACGAGAATCACCAAATCAAATGCAATGAAAAACACAGAAGACTGTGCTAAAAAAGAATACCAATGTTGTTTGAGTTAAGAAAGAAAAAACTGTCTTCCGTGTTGGTACACACTTTGCTGAAGTATTTAAATTTGCAAAGGTGTGTGCCGAAGCTTCATTACCCTTGATCTGCAAGATCATGCCCCCACCCCATTGCTGATACGAAGATCATATTGAGGGGAGTCAATATTGAGGGGGAGCTACTGCATCCAGATTGACAAAAGCTGCATGAAGATAATTGTTTGTCAATTTTAGCCAAAAAGGGGGAGAATAATGAAGCTAGGGGGATAGGAGCAAAGATCTACTGATGCTGATTTTTTTTATTGAAAGTTCAATGTTTTTTGGGTTTTACTTATGGGTAGATCGTTTGTATTGTCATAGGGAGTTTTGTCCATGAGTTGGTAAATGGGGAGATTGTATTTTTTATTTAGAAAAGGACTCCGAAGATAAAAGAGGGAAGGACTCTAAGAAGAAAAGTATGAAAGAATTATAAGAAGAAAGCTGGAAGAAAAGGGTGCTGATTTTTCGCATCATCCAGCATGGAGTCCGCTCGAGCGCCTATATTTTCGCTCGAGCGAACGTGAGACAGAGCCTCATTCGCTCAAGCGGATGAAGTGTTTGCTCGAGCGAGCAGTGCGCAAAATTCCGGGAAAATCTCTTTTTCTGATACGAAACTATTTTCTTTTGAGACTCTGTTTCCGAAGTTGAGTCCTACTTGTTGGAATTTGAGATGACTTGAAAGTCTTTTGACGAATTGAAGAAGATAGTATCTCAAGTATTGATTTGAGTTGGAATTATTGTCAACACATTGTCACAAGCATGATGATAGTAGGCTAGTGTTGATAGAGCTGAAAAGAAGAATCAGAATTGAAACAGTCAGGAATTCAGAATTCCTGAAGCAGAGCACGCGGTCGACCGGGCACCCCATGTGGTCGACCGAGCAAAGAGAAACCTGCAGAAACAGATTCAGGCACCTCTCAGTTATTTTCGTGACACAGTGTGTCTTCAGTCGACCGGGACCCAAGGATGTCGACCGAGCGCGATAATTGTCTGATTCCAGACAGTGTATGATGTCGACCGAGAAAGCAAGGATGTCGACCGAGCACGGGAACCAGAGTTGCGCAGAATTAGAAGTTGTGCACGAAAATTCAGCACTCTTATCTAATTTGTTTGGGACTCTTTCTAAACGAATTGTAGCCTGTTTTGAATACAATTAAGGGTTACTATAACCTATATAAAGGCATGTATGGGTCGTTCTAAATATACACCAGAAGAGAGAAAGAAGAGAAGAGAAAAGAGTGAGAGTTTTTGAGAGAATAGAGTGCTGTTGCTGTGTGCTGTTGTGCTGCATCTTTCTACAGCAAGTGTGGACGAGGATATGCTCTTGAAGATGGTATTTCGTCCATAAGATAAGTGTCTCTCTGTTTATGCTTTAATTTCAATTTGTAAGGGATTGAGAGAGAGAGAATTGTAGAGGGGAAGGGCTGTAGATAGAGTTTATCTTCTATTCTGTTTTTACATCAAGTTGGTGCTTGATGTCTGGGGTTTGGTGATCCTATCTGTGGGTGCAGATAAATTGTAAGGGGAGTCGGTGCTTCCTAGATAGTTGGTGCTATCTGAAACTAAGGGTTGATGCTCTTTGTCGTTGGTGCGACTAAATATATTCAGACCTGTACCGGATCGATCGGTGTTCGGACGATTTTGATCCGTGGACGTAGCCTTTTGGTGAACCACGTTAAATCTGGTGTCATTGTGTGGTTTGACTTGTTTTGTTGTTGAATTGGACCTGTTTTTAGAAATCACTGATTCACCCCCCCCCCCTCTCAGTGATCGCGATATCCAACAATTGGTATCAGAGCGAGGTTCCCTTGATCAGTTTAATACGCTAAGGGTGATCTCTTGTCAAATCACATGGCAGTCAATACAGGGAATATGAAAGCACCTCTGTTTGATGGTTCTAATTACTCCTTTTGGAAGATTAGGATGCAAGCCTTCATCAAATCTCTTGGCTATGATGTTTGGGAGGCTGTCAGAGCCGGTTACAATGCTGCCACCGTACCCAATGATACTGCATCGAAGAAGTTGGCAGACAACGACTCCAAGGCGCAGAATGCACTCTTTAGTGGCCATGTGGACAGCGAGCTTGTCAAAGTAATTGCATGCAAAACAGCCAAGGAAATTTGGGACAAGTTGCAAAGCATACATGAAGGTGATGAGAAGATTAAAGAAGCCAAATTGCAAACTCATCGCTCTCAATTCGAGTCTCTTCGCATGGAGGAAAGCGAGAATGTTGACTCGTATATGCAACGAGTGAATGAAGTCACGAATGACATTCGTGGACTAGGGGAGGAGATTAAAGAGCCGGTCATCGCCAAAAAGGTTCTAAGATCTCTTCTTCCCCGGTTTGATTCAAAAGTCTCAGCCATCGAAGAAGCCAAAGATCTGAATGCATTTTTCATGGATGAATTACATGGTTCTCTAACTGCCTATGAGATGCGCATAGGAAAGACGTCTTCATCTGATAAAGAAGCGGCCTTCAAAGTTCAGAAAAAGGCAAAAGAGACTGCTGGTCATGATGTTGATACCGATGATGATGAGCTTGAGGCTCAATTTGTTAGAAAGCTGAAGAAAGGAAGCAATGGCAAGTACAAAGGGAAGCTACCCTTTAAATGCTTCAATTGTGGAGGTGTTGGTCACTTTGCTGCGAAGTGTCCGCTAAAAGAAGACAATGATAATGACTCTTATGCTGAAAAGAGTAAAGGAAAGAGAAATTTCAGGAAAAGGGGCAAAGCCAAAAACTTTCTATGTCAACAAGATGACAGCACGTCTGAAACTTCAGACGATGATGAATCAACCGAAGCTCTCTTCATGGTCACTGTTGAAGAAGAAGAAGAGCTAGATCCGGAAGAGGATGAGGAGGCTGAAGTCAATCTTAAAGAGGAACTCATAGCCGCACTTGAGGAGCTTAGCATGGAACGCAAAACAAGTAAGAAAAATCTGAAACTTCTCCATGAATCTGAAAGTTCTATTATTGCTTTGAAAACTCAAGTAGAAGAATATAAAAGAATGGTAGAAGTCCTTGAAAACCAAATAAGTATCAAAAAGGAAGAGGCTATGAAACTTGAAACTGAGATCGCTAGAGCAAAGGCTGAAAATTTGGAAAATAGCAAAAAACTCAAAGCGCTCCAAGCGATTGAAGGGACTATGAAACTCGATGAACTACTGAAAGTTCAAAGACCTGCCCACTTCAGATTTGGTCTAGGATTTGAGAAAGGTGAATCCTCTAAGATTGCACCTCCTGAAAAGAAAGAGTTTGTGAAGCAAGTCACTGCACCTTCTAACTCTATGAAGCCCACTCAACCTAGAAAGGAGTCCATTCCTGTTAGAAAGGTAATGAAGACTAACCAGCCACAAAGAAGATACAAATTCTATGGTTATTGCTTTCATTGTAATATGTTTGGACATAAAAGAGCTGATTGCAAATTCTATGTAAGAAACAGCCCATTTGTGACTAGGAATCCTTTTTCAATCCTAAGCAGCCACAAAATTGAGTGCTATATGTGTCATAATTATGGACACTTGGCTAGGGATTGTAGGTTGCATATTGCTAACAAATTTCAGGTTGAAAAGAAACCCAAGTTAGTCAAGGCTTGGAGAGCAAAGCAAAGTGCAGAAAGTCCCAAAGAATCTCTCATTGTGCAAATGGCATTCAATGCACAAAAGAAGGCAGCACCATGGGTCCTTGATAGTGGTTGTTCAAGCCATATGACTGGTGATAAAGAGAAATTCATCAAATTACAGCACTATGAAGGCGGTTCAGTGAAGTTTGGCAACAATGATGGTGCCAAAATCTGCGGAAAAGGTGTTATTCAGCTTATGGCAAACAAGATCAGATCGGAAGAAGTCTTATATGTGTCTGGATTGAGACACAACCTGCTTAGTGTGAGCCAGATCTGTGACAAGGGTCACGAAGTTATCTTCACAAAGAATGGGTTTGCCATCAAGAAGAGTAGCAACGGCAAAACAGTGACAACTGGATCAAGAACTGCTGGAAATCTCTATACATTGTCAGATGGAGCTGAAAAGACCTGCTTGATGAGTCGGACAGAGGAAAGTTGGTTGTGGCACAAACGCCTTGGGCATCTAAGCTTTGATAACATGTCAAAGATTTACAAATCAAAGGCTGTAAGAGGCATGTCTACAGTTGAAAAGCCTTCCAATCCCATTTGCGACTCTTGCCAAAAGGGAAAGCAAACGAGGGTTATGTTCAAGTCAAAGGAGCATCATTCCAAGAAACCTCTTGAGCTAGTGCACACTGATCTCTGTGGACCGATGCGAACTCAAAGCACCAATGGAGATAAGTATTTCATGTTATGCATTGATGATTATACTCGTATGACATGGGTATTGTTTCTTAAGCATAAGCATCAAGCACTTGATCGTTTTAAAGTGTTTAAAGCACAGGTTGAAAATCAATTGGAGAAACGTATCAAGATTTTAAGGTCTGATCGTGGAGGCGAGTTCACATCTGAAGAGTTCACTAAATATTGTGAACATCATGGCATTCAAAGACAGTACTCAGCCCCTAGAACTCCACAGCAAAATGGAGTTGTGGAACGGAAGAATCGCACCGTACAAGAGATGGCTCGTACGATGCTAAGTGAAAGCAAGATGGCTGACAAGTATTGGAAAGAGGCAATTCATACGGCTGTATACATTCAAAATCGATGCTTGATCAGGCCACATGAAGACAAAACTCCCTATGAGCTATGGTTTGGAAGAAAAACAACACTCAAGCACTTCAAAGTCTTCGGCAGCAAGTGTTACATCAAGCGGCTCGAACAAAATCCGGGCAAATTTGAAGAAAGAGCTGACGAAGGTATATTTCTGGGTTACTCCTCTACTAGCAAGGCATATAGGTGTCTTAACAAAAGAACCAGAAAAATCATAGAAAGTGCTGATGTGAGAATAGATGAGAATATTGAACCAAAGAATGCAACTCATAATGAGAGTCCAGTTTATGAGGACTCGAGAGAGATTGATGATGAGATGGCTGAATCTAATGATTCTGAGAAATCAAAGGATGACTCAGAAGATACTTCACCTAAGAAGCACATCACTTGGGTAGAGCAACACCCTAAGGATCAAATCATTGGAGATCCTAAGGCAGGCGTTCAAACTAGACAAAGTGTAGTTAGCAATTACTCACTTGTGTCCACCATTGAACCCAAGACTGTGACTGAAGCCAGTCTCGATGAAAGTTGGTTGAAATCTATGCATGAGGAGTTGGAGCAAATTGAGAAGAACTCCACATGGGAACTTGTTCCTAGACCTACTGATAAGAATGTTATTGGTACTAAATGGGTCTTTCGGAATAAGCTGAATGAAGATGGTCAAGTCATTAGAAACAAAGCAAGGTTGGTTTATAAAGGCTATGCTCAAGTTGAAGGCATAGATTTTGAAGAGACCTTTGCACCGGTGGCTCGTCTGGAAGCTATTCGAATGTTTCTTGCATTGGCAGCATACAAAACCTTCAAGGTATTTCAGATGGACGTAAAGTCAACTTTCTTGAATGGTTTACTTGAAGAAGAGGTCTACATTGAGCAACCTGATGGTTTTCTCATCAGCAAAAATTCAGATCTAGTGTGCAAGTTGAAAAAGGCTCTTTATGGACTGAAACAAGCGCCAAGGGCATGGTATGCAAGGCTGGATCTCTATCTCCGCAAGATCGGTTTTGGAAAAGGAATGGTTGATAGCAATCTGTATGTCAAAACTGAGTTAAGCAAACAGCTGGTTGTCATTGTTTATGTTGATGACATAATCTTTGGTGGCAATGATGAGGAGATGTGCAGGAATTTTGTTGAAGAGATGAAGAAAGAATTTGAGATGTCAATGCTTGGAGAACTAAAGTTCTTTCTTGGTTTACAAGTTCAGCAGCTGAAACATGGCATCTTCATATCACAAATGAAGTACATTAAGGAAATGCTGAAACGGTTCAATATGGAAGACAGCAAGCCAGTGAGCACACCAATGTCAACGAACACGAAGCTTAGCAAAGATGATAAGGCCTCGTCCGTTGATCATACCACCTATCGCTCTATGATAGGAAGCTTGCTCTACTTGACTGCTACAAGACCAGATCTTCTACAAGCAGTATGTATGGTTGCACGTTTTCAAGCAGCACCAACTGAAACGCACCTTACAGCAGTGAAAAGAATCTTTCGATATCTGAAAGGTACTATGGAGCTTGGTATCTGGTATCCCAAAGGCAAATCCTTCACTCTTGTTGCATATTCTGATGCCGATTGGGCTGGATGCGTAGATGATCGCAAGAGTACTAGCGGCGGCGCATTTTATCTTGGAGAAAGATTAGTTGCTTGGCATAGCAAGAAGCAAGACTCAGTATCCCTTTCGACAGCGGAAGCGGAATATATTGCAGCAGCAACTTGTTGTACGCAAGTGTTATGGATGCGGCAAATGCTCTCTGATCTAGGAGTTCCTACAACGGATCCTACGCCGATCCTATGTGACAACACGAGTGCAATTCATATATCTAAGAATCCTGTTCAGCACTCTCGAACAAAGCATGTAGCAATTCGTTATCATTTTCTTAAAGATAAAGTTGCTGATGGAGAGGTCAAGTTGGAATATGTTCCAACAACTGAGCAAGTGGCTGATATTTTCACGAAACCTCTGCCAAAGGAAGTCTTCGAGTATCTCCGGAAAAAGTTAGGAGTTACTCACTCTCCTAAACCGTAGGAGTTGTGCTTGAAAGGGGGAGCAATGCATTCATTGAATATCCTATTCGCTCCTCGGTTTGGTCCCTTTGGACTTGTTGTCAAAGGGGGAGAGATGTTATGCTATGATAGCAAGGAGAGATTTTATGCTATGAAAGCTAGGGGGAGATTGTTGACAGTGCATGGTTGTTATTTCAGAATTTCAGAATTGGTTCCAAGTGAGTGTTGAAGTTCCAATAGTGTTGCCAACAATTCCAAAGGGGGAGATTGTTGGAATTTGAGATGACTTGAAAGTCTTTTGACGAATTGAAGAAGATAGTATCTCAAGTATTGATTTGAGTTGGAATTATTGTCAACACATTGTCACAAGCATGATGATAGTAGGCTAGTGTTGATAGAGCTGAAAAGAAGAATCGGAATTGAAACAGTCAGGAATTCAGAATTCCTGAAGCAGAGCACGCGGTCGACCGGGCACCCCATGCGGTCGACCGAGCAAAGAGAAACCTGCAGAAACAGATTCAGGCACCTCTCAGTTATTTTCGTGACACAGTGTGTCTTCGGTCGACCGGGACCCAAGGATGTCGACCGAGCGCTATAATTGTCTGATTCCAGACAGTGTATGATGTCGACCGAGAAAGCAAGGATGTCGACCGAGCACGGGAACCAGAGTTGCGCAGAATTAGAAGTTGTGCACGAAAATTCAGCACTCTTATCTAATTTGTTTGGGACTCTTTCTAAACGAATTGTAGCATGTTTTGAATACAATTAAGGGTTACTATAACCTATATAAAGGCATGTATGGGTCGTTCTAAATATACACCAGAAGGGAGAAAGAAGAGAAGAGAAAAGAGTGAGAGTTTTTGAGAGAATAGAGTGCTGTTGCTGTGTGCTGTTGTGCTGCATCTTTCTACAGCAAGTGTGGACGAGGATATGCTCTTGAAGATGGTATTTCGTCCATAAGATAAGTGTCTCTCTGTTTATGCTTTAATTTCAATTTGTAAGGGATTGAGAGAGAGAGAATTGTAGAGGGGAAGGGCTGTAGATAGAGTTTATCTTCTATTCTGTTTTTACATCAAGTTGGTGCTTGATGTCTGGGGTTTGGTGATCCTATCTGTGGGTGCAGATAAATTGTAAGGGGAGTCGGTGCTTCCTAGATAGTTGGTGCTATCTGAAACTAAGGGTTGGTGCTCTTTGTCGTTGGTGCGACTAAATATATTCAGACCTGTACCGGATCGATCGGTGTTCGGACGATTTTGATCCGTGGACGTAGCCTTTTGGTGAACCACGTTAAATCTGGTGTCATTGTGTGGTTTGACTTGTTTTGTTGTTGAATTGGACCTGTTTTTAGAAATCACTGATTCACCCCCCCCCCCCCCCTCTCAGTGATCGCGATATCCAACACTACTTGTGTTCTAAGTCTTAGGCATGAATTTGGGGCTATATATAGGGTGTTACTCTCAACCCTAAGACATATCTCTCATTAATTTTAGTCAGAGATATCATAAGAGAAAGATTATTCTCTAGAGTCATTGAGAGATCGTTCTGAAGGGCTACTTTAGAAGGTTGTTGCTGCTTATACCTTTCTTGTAGAAGATAATTCATCTTGACTGAGAAGGTGCGAGAATATCAAGTAAGGAGAACGGGGCACGGTGGATGTCGTGTCAGTGGATTCTTTGCAAGAATAATTACAGTCCTTAGGTCGAGGTACATACTGAGCGGGTAAATGAGCTTGTGGGTATATCTTGTAACTGTTCGTGAACTCTTGATTTTTGGTTCGTGGTTTTTCTCCTTGGACAGGGTTTCCACGCTAAATATTATTTCTGGCTTCTTATGGTGATTGCTTGGTAGATAGCTAGTTATATATTGATTGATTATTTATTTCCGCTACATTGATTGGTTAAATTAGAACTAGTGATCCATTCTGATAGCCTTCCAAAACCTTCACTTTATAGGGAGACGTTTGGATAGATATTTCTAATATATCATAGCTCATATTTCGTGGTAGATCTTATGATAATGGTGCATGGTCAAGGTCACAAGGGTCCTACAGCTGATGAGCTTTCACAATAGTTTCGCTTTTCTAAAGAAGCATGTACATAATGAGAAGAGGGGTCATATGTTTGTATTGAAGAGTATAATGAAATAAAATTCAGCATCAAACCAAAATAAAGAGAGAGTTGGAGGAAAAATCATAAAATGACAAAAAAAAGATTATACTTTTAGTTTTAGTTGCACAATATGACAAAAGAAAGAAAGAAAGAAAAAAAAAAAGAGAGGTAATCCCTATAGGAGAAAGACAATATCATCCTTTTTAATAATAATGCTAATTTCTCATGGGCGGTGGTGTGGGGTTGCTCATGTGCTGGAAGTGTGTACTAGAATGAATTATCTGAAAATTCTGATTCGGACGAAAAGTTAAAGAAAAAGTTGCGTGGGCGCCGAAAGAACAAGCGTTTTTGCCGGAAAATATCTTTGAATTTAACGGATTTAAATTACCAAAACGGCCATCTGGTATGCAGACATGTGATCGTATTCGTAGCTTATCTTGTTTTTTAAAAGGCCCACTAGCCACTGGGTGCAGTCGGTGGGTTTATCTGTAGTTGATTCCAATTTCCAAGCAAGTGCATTGGGTGGTCTGGTGCCGACACCAAAGTTAAAAAGAAGGTAGATAGATAGAGGGAGAGAAGTAATTTGGAGCTTCATGAAAGAAAGTCTTTTACCCCGAGTGAAGTGACATCTGAAAAAACACCATAAAACACATCCATTGTGCCTGCCTCCATTTATCCCTTTTGCTTGTATTATTCCTCTTCGACGCTCTCCAATCAATCCAACATATCTAAATTCTATTATTCCTAGTGCCTGGAATAAGACTTCATCGATGAAGGCGACGATGGTGGCAAATAAATGAATTTTAATAGGAGCATATTTTTATTCGCATGCAAAGGCAATATAAATGCTTGATTAATACCCCCATGACAATGGGCTTCTAATAAAATGCCACAATTGTTACAATTCCGAGTGCTTCTCTAAGCGTCAGGGACCTTTTGCAAGCATAATTTTTGGAAATAGTTTCTGATACCTTTTTCATTAATCTACTTGGACTAAATATCTAAGAAATAATTATATATTTAGAAGCAAATATAAAATGATTCCTATAATGAAGGATAACAATTCATTATGCTAAATCTTGCCACTTAATTGATAAGATGATGCTGACAATTCCTGCCTAAATTTAATCTCTTATTACAACTCAAATTAATCTGCTCTGCAACTAACCCATTCAACACTAGACTTGCATATTAATTTGCAACTCGCTAACTCATGACCCACTCAGCACTGGACTTGCACATTTCTCACTCGCCCCATGGCTCACCTCAGGTGGTGTAGTTGGGCTGGGCTGCTTCAATCATTAACTAAGAAAGAAGATTGTTGACAACTCCTACTCAATATTGCCACCTAATGGATAAGATTAGGCTGACCACTCTTGCCTTATCTTGCACCTTATCCAAGTAAGTTCAGAATTTAAATTGACATGCTCTAGATCCGCCCTCCCAAGACTTAAGCAATTTTCGGGTAGTTGCGCTAGGCTCTTATCACAAGGGTCTCGAATGTGGGATTCACCAGGATGCACGTCGTCAAAAAATGTCAGGGTTTGCATCTAAAGAGGTGTTTTAAAAAATAGGAATAATCAATTGCTCCCCTCCTTTGGAAATAAGGATCATAGGTTATTGGGAAAACCGCATTATACCTACTTGGACTTTGGCCGTTTCGCAGAGTACCCCTATACTTTGGTATTTATGACTAAACCTACATGTAGTTTTAGTTGACTTGCAAAATTAACAGATTCCGTTAGTATTAACGGCGTATGTATTATAAATGACATTTGGTGCATACGGGCGGGAAATTAGTAGCCTAAAAAGACTTATTTGCCCCTGTGGAGAAAAAATCCTAGGGCCCGCTATTTTTTTTTCTCATGTGTTGGAGGAAGGCCTGAGGAAGATTTCTGCGCTGGTTCGCCTGCAATCGCTTGATGGCAGCCATGAGAGAGTTGGAGATGGGTATTAAAGACAAGGAATTACAGTACTGCAACGCCGCCATGGCAGCGGCACTACAGCTCTGCAACGCAAAACCCCTTTGCTTTTTTGCCCTGCTTCTGCTACTGCAACTTCATCACTGTAAGGAAAGGGAAAGCAAAAGAAGCGATGATCTAAACCTCGTGTCCGTTGATCTAAACGGATCATGTGGTGGGACCCACTCCATTGCTCCAATCTAGTAAAAAAAGGCGATTCGATCCGAGCCATTGACTTTGTTCTAAAAAGCGATGACTGCTCTTCCATTCCTTCTATCCCTGATACCACGATCTAGGCCCTTCTATGTCTCTGATTGGGATTCTTAATTGCTCACTTCCTGTGGACAATCCTCACTACATACCAACGACTCCATACATCAGTGGCCCACGTGGTAGATGGGATGGGGAGGAGGTGGAGGAGGGTTTCGCCGTCTTTGAAGTCGCACAAACAAGCAGACGGCGCATTCTAGCATGCTTTTGCCGAACTTGATGCCCTTAACAACCGAGTATTCGAGGACGGGGATGACGGAGGGATCGAGGCCTCTGAGTCTGCGGGATCGGCCGCGGACGCCGTTGCGACGGCTGCCGCCGAGGTTGGTGTCGGAATCGCCATGAAAAAGCCCATGAAAAAGGAGGAGATGAGGACGAAGATGGCGAAGAAGCCCATGAAAAAGAAGGAGGAGATGAGGATCAGCATCGAAGGGTTAAGGTTGAGTTTGTACTGAAGGGTCGGATCCGATGTGCTGCTTTTGTTCGATGATTGCTGTGCGCATGTTAGCGGCACGCACGCTAGCACCACCAGAAGGAGCAAAAAGGGGATCGGATGGCTGTGATTTGTCATCATCTTCTTCTTCATGAAGAGCTTCGACACATGATGTGGGAGATGGGTCGGCGGCGGGGTCCGGCGGAGGTGGCCTAGCTAGATCTCAACACCCCTCCTCCTCCTCAAATCCTCTCCCCTCTCTCTTTAAACCCAACCAAATTCCCACCTCCTTTTCCTCCATCCTCCAAAATCCACGTTTTTCATTCATCCTCTAAAATCCTCGAGATCGGATGTGGATGGGTCTGGCATTTCATATCCTCCTAGTAATGACTCAGGGATTCATGGGATTCTGATGATTGGCAGCATGAGAGAGTTGGAGATGGGCGGAATAGATGGGGACAGAACAACCAGGTCTTCAACCTCAGAGAAACTGGATGTATAAAGATATTAAGAAAAAAAAACTCTTTCAAGAAGTGAGAAAAACAGTAACCGCAAGCGAAAAATCGACTGTGTAAACCCTATCCGCAAAATCGCCTTTCAAGAAATGAGAATCGCATGTGAAGAACACTAATTTCAAGCACAAAATCGCCTGTGTAAACCCTAACCGTAAAATCGCCCAAAATCGCCAAACCCTAAGAGCAAGCGCAAAATGGGAAAATGAACCAAAAATGCAAATAGAGACCTTATATGTGAAAGGGTAAATTCGTCATTTCCTATATTCCGTTACGGTTGTTTGTATTTGCAACTCAATTAGAACTACAGGTAGGTTTAGTCACAAATACCAAAATACAGGGGGTACTCTGTAAAAATACCAAAATACAGGTAGGTATAGTGCTTTTTTCCCTAGGTTATTTTTACACAAAACTAAATCTCAAACTCGTAATTCTTTTTATGTCAAATGAATTCTGAGTGTTCCTATTTTTGCATGATAAATCAAATTGAGAGCAAAAATTAGATGAAACTGAATCGGATCCTATATCAATTCAAGAGATACAATTGCCCACAACAGAACCTAAGCTGAATTGACACTAGGGGCTCGTTTGGATGTTTACATAATAAAATATTTATAGATTTAAATATTACAAAAATAAGATAGTATAATATAAAATAATATAATATTTTGTGATTGGTGGGAGTGCTTGAGCTAGAGTTTTGAGTTCGGTGAATAACCTTAGCAAGAAGGAATTATCAACATGAATAACCTTTTGCCTCACCACCAAGAATTTTGTGTTCCAATCCAAAAAAAACTTTTAAAGGCTACATATTCTTAAATGAGAGACATCTCGATTTACCCGAGAGAAAAAAGATATAGAAGTATCTATCCAAAAAATCCCAACTCCTAACTTATCTTAAATCTTAGAATTCCAGCTTTGTGCATGATGATGGATTCCAGTTGGGGAGGGGGTGCCATTAAGAGAATCTAAAATCTCCTGGACAAGAATTCTCATAATTATATACTAGCAACAAACGCCCGTGCTAAGCCCGGGCAAAAAATCAAAATATGTTCAAATTAAGAATTCTTTTGAAATATTGTTAAGATAAAATAAATATAAAATAAGTTTTTTTATTATCTTTGAATATTAAAAAATTTCTATGTATGAAAATAAATATAAAATAAAGTAAATTTACATAACACGTTGACCCCTTGAGTTTAAAGGCATTGACCATTAAGACCATCTCATTTACGGGTATATTATACCATTGATGATTGAAAATATAAGAAAAGAGAACAAACCGGATGGATTTACATCTACAAAAAAGAACGAAAAGAAAGGGATAAAAAAATTAACGTGTTTTATCCATCAGTGGGGGTTACCATTGAAATGTTTTTAACGTGTGGGACCCACTGATGGCTCTGCATCCAAAAAAGAAAAAAAAGGAAGATAAGAAGAAAGGAAATGGAAATCAAATGATTTCATCCTTAATGGGCCACACACCACATCTGGATTTATGGTGATGGAACAATTGGCCCCCACAGATGATTGATAGTTTAAGAAAAAAATTGAAAGAAAGGGGGACGAACAAGTGTAAGAGAAGAAAAAAAACATAGAAGATGTAAATTGCATGTGAATGAGTGTACGTGGATATAGATATGAGTCATCATAGTATGTTTCTAATCGTTCTAACTCATGTGCTCACAAATGACATCCTAACAATTATCAAAGAAATTAAACTTGTGTATGATACCAACCCTGTCTGATTGCCCACTACGGATACATATTGACCTAGAAAACTAATATCTATGCATAATCCATGAGTGGGTCCCACTGCAAAAATAAGTTAAATGTGCAGGGTCCACTAATTGATTTGCATCCATTTAGAAACCAGAGAATGGGGCTTGCCTCCCTCCATCAGTGGGGCCCACTCTTGGAAAAAAGGGGTTAAGAGAAGGCCATTGGGATTCATCTCGGCCGAGTCCAACCCAACCCAACTCGGTGATGGCCGAGTTGTAAAACACTGATTGCTCATTAACCATGGTTCATTTGAGTAGATTGTAAAATGAAGACAACAAATTATGTGGTCATGAGGATTGAGGACTACCTAGATTGTTAAAGATCACATTTCTTCTTGCTTATGCCAATGTTCCTTAGATGTATTATATATCTTAGAGATAACTGTTGCATATCTGAGAGATATCGTTAGATTACAGTAGAGAGTCATTTAGATAGATCGTGAGTAATTAAAGGGACTGTTTCTTGTTTGTTGGTGTGAACGTAACCAATCGCAATTCAACGAAGAAACAATCATAACAAGATGAAAAAAACAAGATTTACATGGTTCAGTTGTATGCCCAAGCTTATGGTAAAAAGAGAGCAATTTTTCACTATATTGAGAAATAAGAGTTACAATTTATGGGGGTTTCACAACTTTCAGATACTGATTTTCGTAACCCTAAGCAACCCCACTTAGAGGATATATATTTGTTCAAATTACCAAAATAACCAAATGGGGACTGGTGTATAGTATGACCCGGAAAATCAGTTGCCACATAATACGACATTTATCATGCCATTTTGTAAATAATGCATTCACCTAGCCAAATGAGGGTCGTTCTTACAATGAGATACACAAAGTTCTCTTAAAGCTTCTCTTCATCAGGTTTATATGGTATCAAAGATTTCTTTTGCAATTTGATTTCTCAAAGATCTCATAAGTTGGGTCTTACTTTAATCTTGAAATATATTTAATACGAACTGGTGCCCACTATTGGAACCATCCATTTGAGGAAAAAAAACTGAAAGGAGAGTAAATGATCTATATTAACTCATGAGTGGGTCCCACTGTAGAAATAAGTTAAATATGCGGGGCCCAATAATTGATTTGGATTTCATTCATCGGTAGGGCCCACAAAATATTTAACATGGGACCCATTGATGATTGAAGATCTAAGGAAAATAAAATAAACTGACTGTAAATATTTGCTTATAATTTGGATAATGGCAAGAAATGTGACTCAAATTCAAACGTTCATAAAAATCTCTTATGAGAGAGGTTTTAGGAGAGAAAGAGTAGCCCAAAGTGAGGTGGCACCTTAAAATAATGTGGGTTTTTTTTTTGCATATTTCTTTGAAAGGAGAGACTTTTAAGGGATGAGGTGGCACCCCTCATAGCCCACCTCTCCTTTTGCTTTAATATATATAATTGCAAACAAACGCACCCATATTTACTAATCGCATTATAATCATATTATTGGATTTTTTAAAATAATAATATTAATTCTCATTAAAATAAACTTGAGGACATTCCATACATGCAGAACGAATAGCTATGCAGAAGGAGTTCCTTTTAAGCTGCTCTGGCCAGCGCCGGCCCTGGGATTTTTGAGGCCTAAAGCAATGATTTTAAAGGGGGCCCCTTATATATTGTATACGAGAATTAGCTTTAAAAAAATAGGTCATAAATTAATCATTACCAAAATTCAAAACATATATATATATATATATAGAAAAACCAATAGTCATTAAATCACTTCAAATTCATTTAAACACTATTCTTCTATCATTTTTGCTGCAAATGTACTAATCAAAGCTGCGTAATCTATCTTATCAACCATGGCCTTCCCAATTGACAACATAGCTAATTCATTCAATTTTTCCTATGACATGGTTGACCGAAGGTAAAACTTGATTAACTTTAACTTTGAAAAATCTCTTTCCTCAGACGCAACTATAACTGGTATAGTTAGCAATATTCTGTATGCAATCCATATATTGGGAAAACAATCAACCATCACCCTCAAATAATTGAGCACATCAATTGGCTTGTTGCTTCTTTTGGCAAAACTTATTTCAACACTTTCAATTCTAAAATAAGTCTCTTCCATCAAAATTAGAAAGCGCATCCTTGGTCAAAAAAGTTTCAAGATTAGCATAATAGGACATCAAAGCTTCATCATTGGTAGCATTTAAATCCTTCAAA
Source organism: Litsea cubeba (assembly GCA_012931725.1). Lineage (NCBI taxonomy): Eukaryota > Viridiplantae > Streptophyta > Magnoliopsida > Laurales > Lauraceae > Litsea > Litsea cubeba. The sequence continues at coordinate 11,605,475 of CM022946.1, read as the reverse complement.
TCAAATAAAAATTCAAAAGTTTTCTCATATATTTGAAACTGTTCGAACCGGCCTTGAAGTCATGAAAGAGCTTGATCTACAATTTATAAGAAATACTTCACTCTATAAGATTCTTCAGCTGACTGTGTCGCCTCTTCACTATCGTCCTCGTCAAATTGCTTCTTTCTATATATGATTCGTTTTTCTTGAAATGCCAGCTTAACATTCATTCTAGCCGCAACCTCTTTAGCTACAATCATGGCCTCTACAAATCCAGTTTCTCTATACTTTTCTATAAATGCAATAAGCCCTTTCAAGTGATCAACAACAACATTTATGTGCATGTCTTCGTTTTGAAAAACCTTGCTAACGGAATTAACAGCAAATAATAAATTATGCCAACTAAAAACTCAAAACTGCCAATTCCATGTTCTGCTAAGGACTCCGCATCATTCTTTGTTTTCGGATCTTCAGTAGTGTGGGCCAATTCAAATAAAGCATCTCTTATTTGTGGGGCTTGGTATCTTATAACTTTAACACTTTCCACACGACTGTCCCAACGTGTTTTCGACAATGGCTTGACCATGAGAACTTCTACATTATCTTTCAACACTTTCCACCTCATTGGCAAAAATTAAATCAACAAGTATATTCGTTGTACCACTCCAAAGAAAGATGTAGCCTTAGGACAAGAGTTAGCCATATCACAAAGTGCAAGGTTAAGACTATGACAACCACAAGGTGTATAAAATGCTCTAGGATTTATGTTGAGTACCCTATTTTGTACACCCTTGTGTTTTCCTTTCATATTAGATCCATTGTCATATCCTTGTTCTCTTATATTATCAAAATCAAGTTCAAGAGTACTCAACGCTTCTTGAAATACATGAAAAGCCCTAACCCCGTTGTATCTTCCACCTTTAAAAATTCTAAAAAAGAATTCTTCCACCATTATTAGACTTGTTGAAACATCCACACAACGAATCACAAAAGACATTTGTTCTTCATGGCTTACATCCGGAGTACAATCAAGTATAATCGAGAAATATTTTACTTCTTTTGATTTTGCAATGATTGCATTCTTAATCTCACACGCTAACAATTGTATCAATTCATTTTGAATTTTGTGGCTAAGATAATGGTAATGAACCTCACCACTTTCAATTCGCCGAAGGTGCTACATTGTTGGATCAAATTCGTCATCATTTCAATTATGCTTAAAAAAGTTTCATTCCTCTCTTGATAAATCTTCTTGTTCCCACGAAAAGCTAAATTATTTTTTGTAAGTGTTTTCACCACAGCCATTATCCTTCGCAACACCCCTTTTCCAATGTTCTTTCTCTCTCTATTGATTTGTGTCTTGCGCGCTTTTATCAATGGTTTTATTCTTGTGCAATATCATATCTAATTCAATCCATTTACTCATGCACATGAGATGCCCATTACTACTTTCATGACTTTTTTAACCTTTTACCAATATTTTTCCAATCTCCAAGTCCATCATTAGCCAATAAAGTCATGTTCCTCTCTTCCTTAAACAACTTACAACAAAATTAAAATACTTTATTCAAACATCCGAATATACAAGCCACTTTCTATCATGTTTCTCTCCATTGGATAAATGCCGGATGTAGTGTGTTAAACAAAAGTGTCTATTAAGATCATCTTTAGGATAATTGACATCTTCAACTCTTCTTTAGGACCCCTTTCTACTAAAAAGTCTCGCAAATTCTGATCCATCTTATCCTAATTACTCGGATCATCAACATTTGAAGGCTGTAATTCTACATTTTGGTCTTCATAATTAGAGCATCTGTAAATCATTAAATCAAATAAACAACAATCAACAAATTTTCCAAACATAATCATCTATAAATTATTGTATTTTATAATGCGATGATTCAACTGATTTTTTTTCTTCATAATAAGCGAAAGATCATTGATGCAATTGATATTGTGATTAAACTTAGTGGTACATTTTCGTCTTATCCTTTTATTTTATATTGAGTTTATGTATACAACAAATTTTTATATAAAAAAAATATGTTAATCAATAGTCTTGTCCCCTTAAAAGTCAAAAAAGATTAAAAGAACAGATAAAAAAAATAATGGCTCATTTTTAAAATATTTTTTGAAACTTGAAAAGGAGAGAATGTTCAATCACCTGATTCTCTTCTCGGCTCGTCGGCACAAAGCGGTGAAATATATAAACGGAAAGTCGAAAACGGTTTTGCAGTCCAAAAAATCTAATTTTAATTGGGAATAAGGAGACCCAGTTTTGATTGTGAATAAGGAGAGAGAGAGAGAGAGAGAGAGAGAGAGAGAGAGAGTATTTGATCTCCGAAGTTGAAAGTGAATCGGCATCCAAAACTACTCTATAATAGCCGATTTAATCTTTTTCAATTTCCAAAGTTTTATACTCTTTTTTTTTTTTTTAACTTTTAAATATAACACAAAATCATTAATTTAGGCCCTTTTCTAATGGGCTGTTTATAAATTGGGCCCTTTCTCATGTCTTGGACAGCCTTTTTTTTAATTTTTTTACAGATCTATATATTATATGGGATAAAAGAATTTAGGACCCAAAAAATAGATAAAAATTGGGGCTCTAAAGCGGCAGCTTCTCGAGTTTAGCCCAGGGCCGGCTCTGGCTCTGGCTCTGGCTTTCGAACAAGCAGGCTTCCTGTTGGTGAGTGAGTCTCAAGTGATTGTCGGCTCTTTATGGTTGGGCAGACATTTTTTGTCTTTTTGCACGTGGAGCTTAATTACAAGAGCATTCCTCAGAAAGCGAGATTATTAGGCCGATTGATTACGATTACGATTTCGATTTCATTCTACCAAGCGAGCCAGCAGGCGTTAGCTAATAAATCAACTTCATCTGTTACTTTCGCTTAATAAGGTATGCGTACCTTTCCGTGGGCCTCTTTTAACCTACTCTTTTTTTTGAGTTTCTCTCACTCTCACTCCACGCTAACGTTCTCGTTCCTTTTCTGTCAAGGGAGGGGAGGACCACGACACCACCAAACCCCCTTCCGGTGGCTTCTCTTACACAAGCCTTGAGTTAGTATCAATGATGTCACTGATCCTCATATTTTCCCTCAAGCAATAATTTTATCTTATCCAGGATACGTTCTTTATTTGCATTGACCATATGTTGCAAATAGCTGCTAAATCAACTTTTGGTTTTAGGTGGTGGACTATTAAGGAAGGGAAGAGCGAGGACCACCACCAAACCAAACCCCATTCCGGTTGCATTGTCTTTCATAAGGCCTTGGTTGTGCTAATGATGTCACTAATCCTCATATACTTAAACTGATTGCCCCTTGTAGAGAGGTCTTACAATGAAATTCATGACTAATTGTCAATGACCCACTTGAGCATTGCCAGTCGCATCATTGCATGTAATTTTAAACACCAGAATCAAAATGCAACAGCATAAGCGATAACAATTCTACATTTTTCTAGCTTACCAATCAATGTTCTATGGGGAGAAGCTTTTCTAGGTAAGATAATAAGATGATTCTATATGTGCATCAGAAATACATTGATTGACCTAACTTAGTTAGTTCAGTGTGTCATTAAAAATGGCAGAGAGAGAGAGAGAGGGCGGTTGACAGGCCTAATTTGTATATTTGATGGACGAGACCTAAATAGTGATCTCACCATGAGTTCGATTGCTATGGCATCATCTCTCCATCATGTAGCGTCTGCCCGGCCCCTCGATCGTACGTGATAACTAATAGTCGGTCGGTCATGAAAAAAGAAAAAAAGGGTGGGAAGATGAATGGAAGTCGGCTCTGCTCTGCAGTATCTTTTCGAGTTCGACCCGCCGTTGGCCTGGGGGTTGGTCATCTTAAGTTGAGTGGTAGACCCAATAACCACTTGCCCATATGGGTCCCCCACTTTAGAAGACCAACACTCCTTATTTGGTGCTTAAAAAAAAATTGCTAACCTAATAGAGTTTTTTTATGCTCAGAGTAATCAGAATCCTATTTAGATTCGCGTTTTATGATTGGAGGGTGTTGTCTGAGAAAACCTATATATAAGGTTTAGGGGTGTTATAGCTCCTATTTACACATTACATTGGTTGCCCCCATTGATATCACATCGATAACAGGTTGTGGTAGAGGAGTGTAGTAAATCCCTAATAAATGATAGCCATTCAAATACGCTAACACGATGGAGACAGATACACGTTTAGTTTTAGATTTATGTTGTATTATTCAAATCAATCTATATTTATATAGATCCGATTGAATTTATATTAGTCTGAAACTAACATTGAGTTGATATAGGCGGGGTGGAGCTAGGTGGGTGTCGTCCTCTTGGCTCTTGGACTGCTTGTTGTGGGTCCATGAATTTGGGTATTATTGTTTATTATTATTTTTGCTGAAGTTAACTAACAGTTTTTTAAATTTTTTATATAGATAAAAAAAAAAAACGGTGATTTGTGTCCCATGATGGCTTACAAGATCCATCCGAACATCATCAATCATATGTACATGGTTTCATTTATCATAGATGTTGTCCGCGTGTATGTAGAAGCGTGAAACCCCGCGATCGATCAAACATGCCACACAAGATAGAGACGACGATTTTACGTGGTTCTACAAAACCGCCTACATCCACAGCAAGAGAGAATAGACTCACAACTTGACTCTCTTCAGAGTCTAGGGTTACATGTTACATAGTATATAATCTTTGCTTTCTTAGCCTCCCTCCAAAAGCCCTGGTACAATGACCAAAATACCCTTGACCGTGAACTCGGTCCGATGGACCACTCTGTTAAACCCAGAATACATGACATAAACCCAACAATAATAGAGATGACTTGGCACAGAATCCACTAATAAAGCCAAAGGTAAAATTTTGTATTATTTCTATGGGCCTAGCAATATTTTATTCATTATAAAAATACAAGAGAGGACCAGGTCTCCCTCTCCACTACATGAGGTAAAGTGAAGGTTTTGGGGGGCTACCAGAATGGATCACTAGTTCTAATTTAACCAATCAATGCACAGCGGAAATAACCAATCAGACAATCTAGAACTAGCTATTTACCAATCACACACCACAAGAAGTCAGACACAATATATATTTAGCGTGGAAACCCTATTCAGGAAGAAAAACCATGAACTATAAATTAAGAGTTCACGAACAGTTACAAGATATACTCACAGGCTCATTTAATTACCTCAGTCTGTACCTCGACCTAAGGACTGTAGTTGTTCTTGCAAATAATCCACTAACACGACATCCACCGTGCCCCGTTCTCCTTACTTGATCTCCTCACACCTTGCCAGTCAAGATGAATTATCTTTTCCTTCAGAAAGCAGAAGCAACAATAAACTTCTAGAGCAATCCTTCAAAACGATCTCTCAATGACTTTAGAGAATAATCTCTCTATTAATACGTATGTCTCTAACTCAGATTAATGAGAGTGATAACCTTAGGGTTGAGAGCAACACTCTATATATAGCCCTAAGTTCGTGCCTTAGACTTAGTGCACAAGTATGACTCAGATTGAGAAACAGAGTCTCAAAAGGAAATAATTTTGTGTAGAAACTGGAGACTTTTCGAAATAATGCGCCTGTATGATCGATCGGACAGTGCGTCCGATCAATTGGACCACCCAAATAATTGGGCGCGATTAGAGTCCGATCAATCGGACTGAGGCTCCGATTGATGGGCCCAGGGGAATTCGCCCGGTCCTTTTGTTTTCTTCTATTCTTCGTTTCAACTCTTCCAGCGACACAATCACAGTCCATTCTAAAATAAATTAGAAAATACAACTCAATGGACCCAAAATTTTTTTATCTAACCCGTAAATTAGTCAACATAAAAATACATAAAGTTACACGTGTCACGTGTAGACTGTAGACCTTTAATGAATACATTCGCGAGCTATAAATGGGAAAGTCACGGCCCGGGCACAGCCTCGGGCCGTGTAGCACCACTCGCTATAAATATACAAGAGATGACCGGGTCTGTCTATGCTATGCACTACGTACTTGATCAGTAAAGTTACACGTGTCATGGGTAGACTTAATGCGAACACTCACGAGCTAGGCCTAAGCGCCCAGCCAAGTAGGTATTCCAGTCCACACTTTGGGTTCATGGATGTATAGGCCAACCTTTTAGTTTTACCAGCCCAATAAGTGAAGGGCCTGAGCCGCGGGACACATGTTTTTCCCAACCTTAATTACAAACTCAACAAGAACCAGTTACCAGCCTAAGACTTTGATGTTAAATAGTATTAAACGAAAAACTCGGTTTATATATATATATATATATATATTTATAAAACATGACCCAGTTATATTTCTTTTTATGGGGCAGTCCTATGATCAATACGAACCCTCACACATTCACCTTCACTTCACCACTTATCTCACTATTATTCATCATTGGAGATTAAATAAAATGCACATACCTTCAAAGCAGTTAATTAAACTGAGGCTGTAAAACCAACACTTTGGTTGATTTGATTAGAGTGATATTTGGCCAACTCCTAGTCCGCAATAAACTACTCTTATCCTCTTTTCCCTTTACATGGAATGGTCAAGGTGGGCACTATCAATAACAGGCACAGCCAAATCTGTGGCCCGTAAGGTGAATCAACACCCAAATTCCCAGTCCCCATAATTAGACATTCTGGGTTCAGATATATCCAATCTCTTCTGATGCATGATCCATGGTTCAAATATCCAATCTCTTAATAAGGGCGCGTTGGGTGATTTCCTCCTAAGCATCCAAATTTAAGAAATAATAAAATATAAGGGGTGATGATGTTATTCTGTCTTTAGTAGATTGTTTGAAAATATTTTTGACTTTTGTGTAGAAAGCGGGTATTTATTTATCATTTAGTAGGGAGAAGAAGTTGATTTTTGACTTTTGTTTTTTTAAAGATGAGGGAACTTTGAGGATGTGTAATTTTGATGTGACCCATTATCTGAAAAATAAAAAAAATGAAGACTTTACATTACTTTTACTTTAATAGTAAAATCTCAAATGAGATCTTATTAGGGTTCTTATAGAGACAGGATGAGACGGTTCTTACAGAGAGGATGGGACATTGCTAGGCTGGCTCAACTTGGCCCAATGAATATTTCTTTTTCCAAAAAGAAAATGTGTTTTTATTTTGGATATTTTTTCTTTTCCGATTCTTAAATGATTTTTTTGTATGTAATAAACGATGTGCTTTTCTTGTTAATGGATTTAATGTTTAGCCTCATATTTAAATTTAACTTCAATAGCCCTCCTCTTGGATGGGCCATAGCCTGAGAAATAAAGTGCCATAAAATTCTAATAGCACGTTGTAGAAGAAATTATGAATTTTTTTTCTTTTTATAGGATCGATATGTTTCAATTAATGAGAATTCATTGCAGCGCATTCTGTGAAGTTCAGACAATGGAGGGTTAACATTGCCAATCAATTGTTAGGTCAATGGTGAGGCACATCCCTTTCAGCATAAATCCCACCGTAGTGCTGATGGCAGTGTAGAAAATTAAAAATTGATTTCTTCACTTTAAACCCTACGCCCAGTCCTGACCATGCACTGGAGCACGAGGGTCCATAAGGCCCTAGGTAGTGTAGGTGCTCTAAGCTCTTTGGTGCTTCTCAGGCCTGGCCCATATATGTTGAGGGTAGGTTTGGGACCAGCCCACATATGTTGAGGGTAGGTCTTCAATGTAAAGTGTGTGTTGCGTGTAGAATAGATATATCTTAGTGTAGAGTAATATATACAAGTTTTTTGCTTGATACAACACAACAGCCTTTTCTGTTAGCATCTAATCTTTTGTGTTCATAAACAAGTGACCACAGTGATGGGTTGTATGGCTCTTTGAAAGTCCACAATAGGTTGAATTATTAGTGTCCCAAATTATGATAAAGCTTTCTCAATGATGAAAAGTATACTCCTTCTTGGGCAAGAATCCATTGTGATTGCATCATGGTCAAGTTGTGTCTTGTTTTTCTTTGTGTGTGGCTGCATTGAGGATGTGATCATATGAACTCAGAACACCCTAGCCAATATGAGACATCCATACAAATTAAAGTAGACATATTATAACCTAAAAAAATAATTAGGGGAAAATTACATTTTACCACCTTCAACTATCACCATTTTCACTTTACCCCCAAACTTTAAAAAATATCAATTGACTCCCTAAACTAATCCAATTGCATGATCGTTACCCCCTGAGGCCAAACTCGAGTTAAAATAGACGAAATAGAGCAACACGTGACATGCACGCGATCCAGGGGAAAGGTGTTCTGGTGGGCCCTAGATCACGTGCGTGTCATGTGTTTGCTCTATTTCGTCTATTTTAACTCGATTTTGGCCGCAGAGGATAACGGCCGTGCAATTGGATTAGTTTAGGGGGTAAAGTGAAAAAGGGGTAATAGTTTAGGGTGGTAAAGTGTAATTTTCCCAAATAATTATAAGAGCCCGCGTGTGGTCGTTATATAAAGATTTTGTTGCACTCAAATTAAGATATGAAAGCATACGGGGCTAAATGATGGGTGTAAAGATTTATATGAATTAATTCCCTTCCAATCAGTACTCTAAGACAGCCTTTATCCTTTTTGAAAGAAAAATATAGATGCAAATAAATCTGATCCACAATCTCAACATGGTCCATGCTTGAAAAAATATAGTTGGTTAATTTCAAATGAGAGCACTTTAATTATTTTTAAATTAGTTGAGTATTTTACTTTTTTTTTCAAACATTCTTTTGAAATCAGAAGAATAAACCCATAATAAAATGTAACATTGATAAAAAAACACAATAAAAGTCTATACCTAAAAACTAAAAACTGAAATAAAAAATAAAAGAAAAAGCACAAACCCATGAAAACCTATCTCACGAAAACTAGAAAAAGAACTACCAAAATTGAAAAAAATAAATAAAACGGGACTATCATAAAGAAAAAAAAGTCATTAAACACAAGAAAATACATAAGAAGAAAATGTGTAGAAATAAGAAGCATGATTTAGAAGAGAAACAAAAAACCAATGAAAAACCAATTAAAAAAAAAGGAAAGAAAACCGAAACTAAACAAGAAAAGATAAAAAAAATCAAAATTGATAATGAAAATGACAATGTGCAATTGCTCAGTTGGTTGGTAACCCTACATGTCATCTAGCTACCTAGGGAAAGATAAGGCTTTCCTAAGACATTAGATAAGAAAAATCTAAATAGGGAAATTTTCAAAAAAAACCCTTAACGTTTGGGTGATTTTCAAAAAAGAGTAAAAAGAATTCAATATTTCAAAAACGTACGAAAGTTTGCAAGACTTTTTTCACTCAAACCCAATCCGGCAAACCATACCCACTGCCGGTAATTCAGAAGGACAAAAGTGCCCCTAGTGAGTAATTAGTAGGTAAAAAGGAGATTTTCAAAACGGTCTTACACTCTTTAGGTGGGCACTCTAATTATTAACGTAGTCAATAGTTAATTTCGGTTTTCACGTCATGATTAATTCAATATTTGGACACTCTAATTATTAAGATAAATTTTTGGTGCCATCAATGCATTGTGTTATATAAGTGACTTGGAATAAGCAAAAGTGATCTTATAGTTAGTCCAGCATTTTGGAGAATGAATGAAATCAAATGGATTTTTTTTTTATATAAAAAATTTTTAAAAATGCCAATAGTGGATGGAGGTCTCCCAACAGGACCTAATTGAAAGAAGTCTTAAAAACTTTCATACCTTTTTGAAATATTCAATTCCTTGGTTCTATTTTGAAAACCACCTAAAAAATCTAAAACTGTTTTGAAAATCTCCTTTTTACCTACTTACTACTCACCAAGGGCACTTTTGTCCTTTTGAGTTTTTGTTTATACAAAGTTGTCGGCGGTGGGTATAGATTGCCGGATTGTACCTGATTGAAATAAATCTTGAAAATTTTCATATATTTTTAAAATATTGAATTCTTTTGACCCTTTTTTGAAAATAACACAAAAGTTAAGGACTTTTTTTGAAAATTCCCCATCTAAATATGTATTGATTGATTAGAGACGTAGAAGATTGGACTCCTTAAAAGCAAATTCCTTTTACATTGGACTCTTTATTTAGATGGCTAAAATTAAGAATTTCTCTAGAATCCCTAAAACATACTATTCAAGATAAAATTGAAATGTGCTCGTAGCACGGGCATTACGAGTCACACAAAAGTATTTATTATTTAATTGTTTTATATTTTCTAATAGTAGTAAGACTATGATTTTTAGTGATTTGAATTTTCTTTATTTTATTAAATCAAATCAAGAATAACAAATAGATTTGCTAGTGCAAAAGGAAAAAAAAAGAAAATTTTAAGGCGAAACAAATGAGAAGTTCATTTTAAATTTTATTTGAATAAACCAAACCAAACCAAACCAAACCAAGCCTTTTCCCACTAGGTGGGGTCGGCTATATGGATTTGACGACGCCAATCAAATCTGTTTAGGGCCATGTCCTCCGTTAGATCCATGTAGGCAAGATCATGTTTAATAGTTTCTTTCCAACTTCTCTTGGGTCTCCCTCTCCCTCTCCCACTCTTGGCAAACTCCATGCTTTCACACCTTTTAACAGGTGCCTCTGTTGGACGCCTTCTAACATGGCCGAACCATCTCAGTCGATTTTCTCTCATTTTATCTCCAATCGGTGCTATTCCTACTATGCCCCTAATTTCCTCATTCCTAATCCTATCTCTCCTTGTGATCCCGCACATCCATCTTAGCATTCTCATCTCCGCAACTTCCATCTTCTTGACATGATTATGCTTTACTGCCCAACACTCTGATCCATATAACAACGCTGGCCGTACCGCCACCTTATAATACTTTCCTTTAACCTTGAGGGGGACTTTCCGATCACACAAGACCCCCGAAGCACTCCTCCATTTGGTCCACCCGGCTTGAATCCTGTGACTTACATCAGTATCAATCCCTCCATCCTGTTGCACCATAGATCCAAGGTACCTAAAGTTTTCTTTTTCTACTATCTTTTGTGTGCCCAAACTTACTTCTATGTTACCAGGTGTCCTACTTTGACTAAACTTGCATTCCATATATTCCGTTTTGCATCGACTTAGCCTAAACCCTTTTGTCTCTAATGTTTTTCCACCACAATTCAAGTTTAGCATTCACTCCTTCTCTCGTCTCATCCACTAAAACAATGTCATCTACAAATAACATACACCACGGCACCTCATCCTGGATATGTCTTGTAATCTCATCCATAACTAGGGCAAACAAGTACGGGCTTAACGCTGAGCCTTGGTGTAGACCAATCGTGATAGGAAACTCCTTAGTTTCGCCGCCAGTCGTCCTTATAGATGTCACGACTCTATCATACATATCCTTTATCGCCTCAATATAAGTGACACAAACTCTTTTCTTTTCCAAAAACTTTCCAAAGAATCTCCCTAGGAACCCGGTCATAAGCCTTCTCCAAGTCAATGAACACCATATGTAAATCTCTCTTACCTTCTCTATACTGTTCCATTAACCTCCTCATGAGAAAGATAGCCTCCATGGTTGATCTCCCAGGCATGAAACCAAATTGATTCTCTGAAATATTTGTTGTTCTTCTTAGTCTTCTCTCAATAACTCTCTCCTATAATTTAATCGTATGGCGCATCAATTTAATCCCGCGGTAGTTCGCACAGTTCTGAATATCTCCTTTGTTCTTGTATATGGGTATAAGAATACTTTTCCTCCATGCATTAGGCATCTTCTTGCTCTTTAGCACTACATTAAAAAGCTTTGTCAACCAACTAATACCATCCTCCCCAAGCACCTCCATACCTCAAATTTAAATTAACACAAATTTAAATTTAAGTTGAAGTTTACCATAATTAAAGAAAAAAAATTCTTTATACATCTAAGAATAGGTATGTTGGCAAAAAATATATATAAATCTTGAACTATAATTTATTTTTCTTAAACCTAATAAATAAGTTATGGGAAAGAGTTTCTTAACTATATATGGCTAGAAGATAAAAAAAAAAAGATAAATATTCATAAAGTAACCCTCATGAGCCATTGGACTTGGACCATGGTTCATCAATTACGTCAATTCTCAATGGCTCAGGTCCAATATTAGTTGTGATGAACCAATAGGCTAATGGTTCAGACCTGCACTATTGCTCCTATGGACATCAAATTAACTGCATTGAAAACAACTACAATTTTATCACAAATGGGCCCCTAGAATTATATCTAAAGTCCATGTCCAAGTAATAAATCCTACTAATGTGTCCTATTAAATTCATTACGCCCAATAGGTAGCCCTATCCATAAATGGCTTTACAAGTTTAGCTAGCCAATGAAAAATTTTCAAATGGATGGGTCTTATTTGTTAACCTCATCTAAAAAATAGATCCAATGACAAATTCCAATAGGAGGATCCCATGTATAACTTTATTCAAATAAGAAAAATACATCTCTTGAGAAATCTTCAAAAATGGGTAGTTCCCATTAGCCCCCCTCATTGCGCAATAGTTTGAATTTTCAAAACACTCATTAGCTCGTTCTTACGTGGCCACTGTACATAAAGAGGCTAAAAGTTAAAAATAATTACAAGGTTTTGCCATCCACATCAAAAGCACAAGGGGCTAAAAGTTGGAAATAATTACAAAGTTTTACCATTTCCATCAAAAGCATAAGGTTATGCCATTGATCTAAGGGTCTGATGGGTTTTGGGGGTGGGGAGGCCGTCCATCACACTTTTTTGTGGACCCATTTCACTATTCATTTCACTGTTTTTCTCAATGGATGGTTGGGGAGAAAAATAGAAAAAAAATAACAGAAAAGAAAAGCAGGGGAGCCGAATCCGGTTTGGTTTGGCTAGAGTGTTAAAAAAATTAAAAGTTAAGAACATTAAAAAAATAATTTTTTTTGAAATTGGAGTGTAAACTCTAAAATTATAAAAGTTAAATCATATATACTAAACAAAAAAAAAAAAAAACCCGGAAATCAGAAATTCTAATAACACTAAATCCTATAAGTAAACCCCTTATCAAAAACCCGAAAAATAAATCGTAAACCCTAAATCCAAATAAGTTAATTTTACGATAATTATCGTGCTAACGGCATGGAATTACCGCTAGTTTTGCAAATGATGGGAACATGGGCCCACAATCCCAGGGTTGGCAATCATCTGATCTTTTTCCCCCTTTTTTTTGTGCTACCAGTGCTATATGGTGAAGTCTTACGGAAGACGTGAGGAAGGTTCAGAGTCTTCCCTATCTGCCCTAGTGATCCTAGCTAATTTCTAAATTGATGCAATGCTTATGCAACTCAGACGCCAGGATGTTTCTTTTCCAGCAAAGGAAGTTATTGAAACAATTTAATGAAGTTCTATCTGATCAATAGAGAGGATTGAATAAGTAAGAAAGAGGTGGATGAGATCTTTTATGCTAAATATTAGGATGTTTAAATGTAAAACTCATATGCTCCCATCTATTTTGATTGTAAAAGAGGAGAAATGAAGAGATGAGTTGCATACATTTTAAAGAGAGAAAAATTGAGATATTCTAGGGCGAGATATAATTAAATCTGAATTTTAAGTTTCTATCTTGATCATACTATTTTTTTTTTTATTTTTTTATATTAAAGTCGATAACCTTACAATGTGGTAAACGGATGTAAGAGTAGTCTCCAAGAGTCTTGAGTTGTATAGAAAACCGACCTTTTATTCATGAAAACAACAAGAATATAAAAGCAAAAAATGGATAGCCTTGGGTCTTAATACTTGGGCTGAGCTTTGATCTTAAATCTAACCGATTTTAATATTGAGCTGGTTGAATTGTGCTAGGAAGCCTGGAGTCCAGCCCTACTGTAGTAAGTAGTCGCTTTTATGATAATGATTCATTTGCCTAAACAAAGTGAAAGAAAAGCCAGCCTGCCCAATCTGACTAAATGGGCGAGCCTGGACCTGACATGTTTGAGGTGGGCTGGTGTTTAAGGCCTATGTTGGCATGGGATATGGATACTTGCTTGTTTGATCAAGCCCAGCCCGACCCAGACACAATGACTTCTAACTTGTCCTTTGGTTTCTAAAGCAGGAGGCTGCAAATAGCAAGTTTATCCTTTAGATGTACGTACGTTAGTCAATTTTAGAGACAACTGACAGATCAAGTTGGAATCTTTGTGTCCATGTTAGATGCCTGGGCCTGTGGGACAACAAGAATAAATCATGATCTGGAGTGTCATTTGATGTTTGGAGAGGAAAAAGGAAGAGCAGAAACAATTTTCACAAATGGACCAGTCAAACACGTACTAGCAACCAAACAAAAATGTTTTGCTAAAATGATTCTCTTTTTCAATGAGACCAAATAAAAAACGCTTGCGAAAATGATTTTTTGAGGGATGTGATAATCTCTTGCTGCCAATTGATAACCTGGTAGAAAACTTCTTCTTCTTGAATTTTTTTTTTTCATATATGATTTTTCTGAGTGTTCGGCTCTTTCCCTTCCTAAAGGGAAGGAATATTGTAATTGCTCACCAAACATGAGAAACTTACAACGGGAGCACTCCTGAAATCTCTCATATCCACATAACCAGTAAGTTAATTTTCATATTTCATATTGATTAAAGCCTGAAAAGCTAACTCTCTAAATCATCATGGACATCAAACACAAACTATAGATTTCCATTGCATCATCAATTCAACAGGTTAATAATTCTTCTTTACCTCTTCTTCTCTACTTCTAAAAAAATACACATTACCATGTTTAAGGCTTTCAATCCTTCTCTACTTCTTAAAAGACGCTGAGAAAATAGCTAACGATGACTCCCATGCCCAAGTACCAGAATCCAGTCAATCATTTTATATATAAAGGGATTTTTACCAAATAATTAAGGTTAGATTGTAAATAATCCATTTTATGTAGAATAATAATAAAACATCCATTTAGTTGTTCGTACATATTTTTTTGATGAAATTACCTAGTTGACGATATCGTCAACTACTTGTATTTAACCCCTCGTCTTCTTCTTTCTCTCTTTCTCCCATTCATTTGTTTCATGGGTTCCTTGCTATCATTTCTCATGGATCTTTCTTAAATCTAGTTTAAGAAATTAATCTTCGAGAGCTTAAGATCAAGGATTAGCAAAGCTGATTTGAAATTGGATGCTCGGAGCACTTCTGTGAGTGTTCTTTATTCTTAATTATGTTTTTCCCTGCTTTGTTGATTGATAAATGTATAAATTCTTTATTTTTTTTTTCTGATCTATTAAATTCAATGTTTACAAGATTCAAAGGTTGTGTTATATATGGACATCCTTGAATTCAGTTAATTAGAAACTATTTCATTATTGTTACATGTGTTCTTGGTGATTTCATTCTCTTTGGATTTTAGTTGTGAGCTGACCAGTGCATTTCGATTGGTATTTTTAATACCTTAACGTTTTTTTTATTTGTAATTTGTGATCAAACAACCGATCTAAATGTTGCACCGCAGCTTACCATCCAATAGAGCCATGGACTCATCTCACTTTTGATACTTTGACATGCTTGTTGGCTCTTGTTAGATTGGGTAAACCTGGGCATTGCCTTTGTATTTTTATCTTCCCATCCTTGATTTTTTTTGACATTGCAATTTGCTTTTTTGTAAAGATTCATCATTTCCTTTTTTGTGCTTTCCCCTCATTCTTATTAGATAAAGGAGGGATTCTTAGGCAACAAGGTGAATTTGTTTTGCTTTATTTATTCTTCTAAAATATTACTAGTGCATTGTTACTGACGCCCACTAGAACGTTGGCATAGTGCCATGTTAAATCAATGCAGAGGGCAGCCTTTGTTGATGAGTCCAATTGTTGAGCACTTGGGATTCTTGTACATTAGTGCACTTATCATGATCTATTCATTTAGCAAGTGATCTTAGATGGAGAAGACTAGAGGAGACTTGGAGTTGGGAGTTTATGAAATGGTGCTATTATGCGTGAATTTTTTATTTTTTATTTTTTATTTTGTATATGTACATGCTTCCGTTGTAGTTATATACAAGTTCTCCTTTTCTATAGAAAACAAATGCCTAATTGCCCACCATATTGGCTCTTTTCATCTCTATCTCCTAGCTTTGGACAAAGGTGTTGTCTGAAGTGTTTGTGCACTTTCAGGCCTCCAAAAAAATGGTGTTGTGATAGGAAAGAATGACTATATTCCCTTTTGTTGCCATAATTAGCCGTCACAAGGATCTTTAGTCAACAGTTTGGATTGTATCATTGCTCATACTAATGGGATATTGTGAATTTGGAATGCACCATAATTTGTAGTTGAATAGTTGTCACACCTGTTTCATTTAATTATCCTAAGATTTTGTGTTGCCAATAAACCACCATCCTGTTGTTGCTACAATAGGCATCCATGAATAGGAACATATTGCTCTAGATGGGGTAGTTTTAGACTTTTTATTGCTTGTTATTGCTCACGAGTCTCTTTATAATTCTCTGGTAGTTTTTTAATAGAAGTTGTTTTTCAATTGACATTGTCCAATGCTTGAAGGCAGGCTAAACCCAAGTCAAGCAACTGTTTGGTTAAGGGCATGGATTTTACTTGATAGACAGTTAAAACATTGAGAAAATTGATACTAATTATCAATGAGTTTTGTTAAGTGATGATTACAGAAGTTGAATGTTGGAAGCTTTAGAGGAAACTAGTCCAATAAAGAATCAATACTCCAAATATTTCAAAAATCCAATCATTACAACCCATAAATCTTGAACTATCTTTCAAAAAAAAATCCGAACTCTAGCAGTCTATAACCTATGAATTGAACAATAAAATGTAGTTCTAAATCCATAGCAAAGAGCCAATATATCCCATATGACAAACTAATCCATTTGACCATATAAACAAAACGTACAAGTTCATTGTGTGCCTATGTATCACATAAGCAACCAACTAATGAGTTGCACTATTAAGGATTATGACGATCCAAAAAATGGGTCATTTCCAACAATTGGATCCAATTTTGGTGTTTCTCGATTGGATTTAGTTCGCTTCATGTATATAAATTGGATGCATGTTTTAGTTCATTTTCGTATTTTTGACTTGCTTAAACTTCTAGACTTCTAGTTCCCCTAAAGGTTTTTATCATTTGCATATTACAGTTCTAAACTTATGGGTTTTTTTTTTTTTTTTATGGTTTTCTATTCTTATGTTTTATTAGGATTTCAAGGGTGGTAGTTGTAGATGGAAAGAAATAAGATTAGGATGTAGAATGATCTTTCATCTCCCAAGTATTGAGAATTGTATGTCCATGGATGTACATTAGAATTACTTAAATTTATTTACCCTACCATAAAAGATGACAATTTCTTATTCCCTTTAATTAATATGTATTCATTTACTATAAATTTAATCATTATATTGAATTTTTATTATTTTACCCTTGATTGTAATCTTTTTACCCTACCAAATTGAGCCATTTGCCCTTGAGTTCTTTTACCCTACAAGCTTAAGTGAGCATAATGTAACTTATATGAGAAAATATTGTAAACCAATGCCCGATTCTATGATAACCGTTGCTCCTTTTATCACCCTAACAGGATGTGTGAATCTGAAATATTAACTGTATTCCACTTGGAGGGAAGTTCGATTGGGACAATGGAAATCCAAGTGTACATCAGTGGCGATGAGAAGATGTTATATTTGAGGAGCAGTTTAACATTTCATGAACTTTTTGAAGAAATATTAGAAGTGACGAAATATTGGGTGCTACAAGAAGACAACATAACCATAAAATACCTACATCAAAACGGGCATGTGAGGACTTTAGTTCGAGTAAGAAATGATGATGATGTCCATGTAATGTTCAGAGCATCTGGATATTTGGCAGGCTCAGTATATTTATACCTCCATAGATTCTCTGTTAATAAATCAGAGTCTTGCCAACCAATTTCTAGGTTCGCAAAATATGATTTTTCATACGCTCCCTACTTTCTAATGTCGTAAAAAATCACATAAATATAGTTTTAAACATTATATGTTTATATTTGGCAACAGAAGCAGTAAGCGGGAACGTGTAGACACTGAAGACTTCTAGCACACTACCTCTTCAACAAAAAAGGTAATTATTAATAGGATTCTACAAACCATTATGTTTACTGTTATTGTAAATAAATTTCAAATATTCATCATTATGTTGTAGGAATTTCGACAAATGCAACTTATACCATTTTTATCTTAAACAATCTGCAGGCACAATGTTTTGCCAATGTCAAGAACAAATCTTCAGCAAGGACTCTACCTCACTAGGATTCTGGATTGTCTCATATGTATCCATCTGTTGACCTCGGAGATGATGAAGACGCGCATTTTACTTTTGGAGCCGATGAGGGGAGCATAACCGTTAGTATTAAAGACCATGAAGATGTTTTTTTGTCGGATGGAAAGCCGCCTCCCCCCAAGACAAGAAGCTATGCAAGATGTTCCACCACCTCATATCATTATAGAGAATGAGCAAGTAAAAATTGTGAGGGATAAAATCCATCCAACGTGGTGAGCGATGAACGAAACCATCCAATGTACTGAAAGCCAAAGAGCCATCCAATGTGGCGAGAGATAGAGGCATCTCATGTGGTGAAAGCTAAGTTCCATCAAACTTGGCGAAAGATATCAAGATATTAGACACTTTGGTAGCAGCGGAAGATCTAATTGGCATACCACGAGCCGAGGGTTCATCACGTGAAATGTGGAAGGGGAGGGTATTTCAAAGTCGTGATGCATTTAGGAGCACTTTGTCCAAGTTTGCTTTATATAGTAATTTTGCTTTCAAGCCAATAGGGACAGCTAGATGGGAGGTTATAGCAAAGTGCAGTGATGGTAGTTGTCCGTGGCGCATTCATGCTTCAGTTATAGAGTCTGGACCCCAGTTCCAAGTGAGGACTTATAATGCGAAGCACACATGTTCAAGACCATTGAGTGAAGTTGCTCATCGCCAGGCAACATTTAGATTGATAGTAGAATTCATCAAGGAAAGGCTCAGACAACACCCAAATTATAGACCAAAGGAGATAATGTCTGATTGGCAAATTGAATTCGGTAGTCAAATAACTTATAGGAAGTCCATATCGCGAAAGAGATAGCCATGCATGACATACAGGTTTTCTTATGAAGAATCATATGCCATCCTTCCTAATTATATATTGGAGCTAAAGAGGACTAATCCCGGAACCTATACCAAACTATGGTGGGAGGATGATGACTCATTTCCAACGGTTTTTTGTTTGCTTTCGTGTGCTTGTATCCGTTCCAATTACATATCATTTCAAGTGCATTCCTTTGAGTTCCACCCAGAGATCCAAAGGTATAAAAACGGAAAAGGACTTTTCCAAATGACGTCTAAACACACAGTATATTATAATGCCTACAATGCCCATTTTCTACATCTCACATTCCCATATATAAAGTAAGAATTTTGTGTGCAAACATGCTTTTCAAATACAAACAAAAAGATCTTAGAAATGTAGAGTGAGAGACTTTTCCCTACCATCTGACATGTATGATCCCAATATGAGTTGGGGTACATCCAAACACAGCCCAAATAAAAAACTTCAACCACAAAAAATAAAAAATAAAAAATAAAAATAAAAAATAAAAAAAAAAAAATAAAAAATAAAATAAAAAAAATGAAAACACATCAATTAAATGTGTTATTTATGAACTACAAAATACTAAAAAAACATAAAGTACACACCTAAAAGATCTGCATACTCATTTTTTGAACAGATATACATTTATGAAAAAGTGAATAATTTGTTTTTATTAAGTGTGTGTGTGTGTATATTCATACATGTTCAAAGATAAGTTGAGCACTCCAAGTGGAATTCCGATACCCAAACTCCAAATCCAACATCCAGACTTGATTGTAACCCAAAATCAAACAACCCCAACAAAAAAATTTCACTTTTGATTGAGTTGGGGCATATGAGTTTAGTTGGCCCTACCCAAGTTATACCCCGTTGACTGATAGCAATTATTTTAGTCATTTTGTGGTTGTTATCAGCACCAACTTTAACAGCAATGAACATACGGACAAAAACAGGAAAATAAAATCACTATCCAAGGATTTTGGTATATGTCATCCAAGACAAAATACGACAAAATTTTTGATGGATGACATATACCAAAATCCTGGCCCACTTCAGTTCGAAGGCCCAGGTTGTGATGCTAAGGCTGTGACACTTTGTGTTGAAGATCAAGATTACATGGGGGCAGGATCAATAAGCTCCAGGAGTATTGACAAGGTCCACTCTTTTTGGTTTTATGTCTTTCCTTTCCATTATTTATATGCTTTTTCTGGTATGTGCAACCATATTTTTGGTGATTTGTTATTCAAGTTTGTCTCTCATATTGTGTGAATAGGAACCCTGCTCTCTCAAATCCGAACCCATCTTAGCTCTCCCTTACATAGCTTTTATATATTATAAAGTGAAAAAACTTTTTCCTTCCATCTTACACATACGATTCCAAAATAAGTTGGGGTACCTCAAGACACTGCTCAGATCAAGAACATCAACCAGAAAAAAAATCAAATTGAAAACACATACACACACGACGAAACAAAAGATCTCTACTAAAAGAAATTGCAGCGAAGAAAAGAACCCAACAAACATCAACCTTTGAAATGTGGCAAGTGATGAAACAAATAAATGAAAAAGAAATAAAAGAGAAGAAGAAATGAGTCTTACCTTGTGATCCCCAAGCTCTCAATCTCTTCTCCACTATGAAAAGCGCAGTCCAATGGAAGGAAGACGAAGAGAAGTTTTGTTTTGGGTTTCTTTGTACAAAGGGATACAACGAGGATTTGATGATATCAACAGTTGGGGTAAAATGGTCAAATAGTAAGTACGAACAATGAAATGGTCATTTTATTATTTTTCTTCATAAAATGGATTAATTATAATATAAGCGTAATTATTTGGTAAAGATCCCTTTTATAAAACATCTCGTCTCTAACCATTTTATCAAATATCTCCTCCGCCTCTTGAACGAAGCCCACCTTGCAAAGCCAGCCGACCATGATTGCTCAGAATGAATTTCGTTCAATATATAATCTTTTACAAACAAGTGGACCATATTCCAAAGTCCAACGTCACCGAGACACTTGAATAGAATGCTGGAACAATTGATTCGGGAAATTAAAAAGAATGACATTTTCTTTCCCGTTTGGTAACTTTACATGTAGAATAAAAGTATAGTAAAACATCAAATAAAGAGAGAATAAAATATAATGAGGTTATGATGATATTTTATTTTTAGTTACTTGGTATGAATTTTTTTTTTTACTTTCTGTATAGAAAAGGGGATCTTTTTTGTCTTTTAGTAGATAAATGAGGTTGCTTTTTTATTTATTTTAAAAAAAATTAAAAAAATTTTAAATTAAAATGCTATTGATGTGACCTCTTTTCTGAAAATTGAAGGCTTTAATTGACTTTTACAAGTCTAGTAAACACTTAATAGCTTCCAAATCCATCATCAATCTTACCTGCTTCTGTGTAACATTTTAATCATGATTCTATACAATGTAGTGTCAGGTGAAATTAGAGGTGTCAATCTGGGCCGGGCCGCCCAAGCCTGGCCCGGGCACGGCCCGAAATTTCCGTGCCTGGGCCCGTTGACTTGGTCAACGGGCGGCCCGGCCCGGCCCGTCATAAATCTAGATCGTTCTATGCCTAGCCTGCAGGCCCGAGGCCCGGCCCGGCCCGGCACAGCTTAAAAACCGTGCTGTGCTGGGCCTGGGCCCTGGAGCCCGCGGGCGGCCCGGCACGGCCCGACCCATGCCCAACGGCTAAATTTTCAAAAAAACTGTCCCCACCCCCCAAAAAACTGCTATATTTGGATTTTTACTTTTTTAACTCCCCCAACAGCTATAAACGGTCAAATGGAGGGGGGGGGGTATTAGTGTCTTTTGATCATTTTTTACCATTATACCCCCCAACTGCTATAAAACGTTCATATGAGTGTTGGGATTGGTGTATGCCCTAAAGCCCACTGGCTGCACTTTCATCTATGTTACTGGATATTTACTGGTTATTTTAATGGAATGGACTCTTTTCTCTTAAACATGTATATCTGTATGGTTGTGTAATGGTCCATTGTTTCTAATAAATGAATATGGGTGTGTAGTGGCTACACACAAGATAGGTCTGACTCTATGAACCTTGGAAACAATAAATTTGTTTCATAACGGAGAGATGGAGTTTGGGCACTTCATCTTGGTGTAAGTTATAGTGAGATATTCTCATGTATTCCAAGGTGACTTACCTAAGTCATGGGAGGCCTTTCCCGGATTATCTCATTAGTGCATATGTCATGCATTGAACAGGAACATTGTGGTGTGTAATCTCTAAAATAGTACTATCACTGAGAGAGATCGAGTCACCTCATGCTACCGAGTGACCAGTGCTCTTAATCTTGAGCATTTGTGGATGAACTGACGAAGTCGAGTTCTTGTGCTTTAATTCATTATGGGTGAGATCCTTCACATGGGTCAACAGCTCTGTGTTTTTGGTGCTCGGGCTTGATCAGTTGGGACGTGCAGATGCAATAAAGAATCTATGCCATCTAATGATGGAGTGATCGTCCCCTTAGAATTATCCGATTAATCATCAAAATCTAAGATCTTAGTATATGGATGTTCCATATGGATATTGAACTTGTGGGTTGCTCCCTGGACCAAGAGAATGTTATCCAGATGATGATTAAGTCAATGATATGAAGTTCTAAGGTTGAGATGTAATCGAGAAGGTTGATAGTACCTTTGATAACCTGACTTGATTATGGATGTTACATAGAGGGGCATTTTGGTCATTTCACTTAGTAGGTCGAAGACGATTGTCACTTTCTGACTAGCTTAAAATCATATTAAATATTTGTTCCTGGAGTTCAACCATAACTCTTTAGTGGAATGAGTTAAAGTTAAAATGGTCTTAATGTTGCTATGTGTTTAGCATGGACATTTTGGTCATTTTGGGAGCCAAGGGCAAATATGTCTTTTGGTCCCTTCTCTAGTCACTTTCCTATATTGGCATGGTTCCTTTTATTTAGATGACATGTGGTTGAATTATTTTAGTGGAAAAATAATTTTGAGTTTAAATTCAAATAGGCCTTTGATGGCATACATGAATTTGACTCTAGCTAAATTATTGACTTGTGGGCCATGGTGTGATTTATAATCATGTGGGTCGGCCATAAAAGGAACTACTTGTGAGAGGTTTCCAACTTCGAGTAGGTTTCTTTACTTGGAAAGTTTGGACTCATCTTTGGATAAGAATTCCTATAGTATAGTTTCCTTTTTATTTTAGAAACTTAAAATTAGTAGGGTTGCACACCTAAGGTAACTAATTGCTAAGTTTATTGGGATCTTCCTTTTATTTTCCTTTTTCTAATTGGAGTGAACTTAGAAGTAAATAAATCTTAGCATTTGTATATTCCTTTGAGGGACGTCCAAGAGGATTAGTAGGAAAAGTCTTTAGGGAAAGTCATCCCTAGGTTTGCAATAAAAAGAGGAATACATTCCTTGGCCGTCCACACCCATATTGCACACGTCCTTGGCCTCTTATTCTTCTTCCTTGAAGAGAGTTTCAAGTCTGAATTTTTCCATATAGTATAATTCTGGAAAACCCATCAAGAAATCTATATTCAGATCCCACTATCTTAGCCAATTAGATTTGGAAGTGAAATAGAGGAGAAGATCAAAAGCAAGGCCACTGCTGAAAATTCCAGCAACCAGATTGCTGATTGCAGATCTAAGATCAGCCCTTTGGATCTTTATTTTAAGATATTTGAAGTCTTCATATCATCAAGGTAATAGTCTTCTTTTATCTTCTTTTATTATACACTTGTTGATCATGATTCGATGGAGTTTTTATGCGATTTATATGGCTATTCTACGCTGCTGAGATCAGATTTTTTTTTTAAATCTGTTTTGCTTATTCCAAATCAGCCATAGACGTCTTCCCCTAGTGATGTCCAGATCTGAAATATCGCATGTTCTTTCAATAAAGGGGTATTTTATGTCATTTTATCACTTAAGAATTCTATAAATAGCCCTCATTCCTCTCATTTCTCTACACATCTACTCTCTCATTTCTCATACTCCCTCTAAAGCTCTAAGCTCTCTTAAGTCTCATTCTAAAGTCTAAGCTCTCTCTACAAAGTTTTTTAAGAAGTGAGGGTGACTTCTTTAAAGTGGAGGATTCAACTAAGAAGGACTTCTCCATTAGCTCTCTCCTCTCTTAATTATAATGTATTATTATCTTTAATTTTGAGTTTTATTTAGTAATAATATACATAGTATATTGTATTTTACGTCTCAATCTGCTCCCATTCTTATATAAATGATCACAAAAAACACATTATATATAATTATTTATTTAAGTTTTTTTAAAATCTTTTATGTAGAAAAATGGCTGGACCATCACAACCTTTCAACCTTGACTTCTCTCTAAATGAGGAAGATCCTGAATTTATTTAATTTAGACCAAGACCAAGGGACAGAAGTAGAAAGCAACAATCCCCAAGATCCTACAACCCCAAAAAAGAAGAGAAAAACAAGATTAATTTCTCCTGTATGGGCTTATTTCGCTAAATTTACCGTCCCATGTCCCAAAGGAGGAACATATGAGAATGCACAATGTAAATATTGCAAAGATCTCCTCAGTGGAAAATCATCAAATGGCACTGGCCACCTTACTAGACACATGAAATCGTGTTTGCTGAAACACACCCCCAACACTAGCGATGGGGCAAGTAAGGGGAGGTTCGGGAGGATGATTCAAACTCAACTTTCTCAAACAGATTTATCTGGTGGTTTAGGAGTTTCCAACTATGACCCTAATAATGCTAGATATCAACTTATTAAGTATATAATATCTAGTCAGTCACCATTTATACTTTCCGAAGAATGATATTTTGAAAGATTTTTGAGGTCTGCCTTTCATCTTGGATGGCAGAAAATATTTAGAAATACTGCTAGAAGTGATGCAATAAAGACTTTTTAAAATGAAAAAAGAGAATTTAAAAAGTGTTTTTGCAAATATACCTAGAAAAGTGGCTTAACTTTAGATTTATGGACCTCTAAACGAAATCTGGGGCTACATTGCAATCACATCACATTATATTGATAGTGATTGGGTGATGCAGGAAAAGAATGATAGCATTTTCTATGCTAGAGTTCCCACACACTGGTTGCTAGGATAGGGTCTACCATCCTTGAAAAACTTAGAGAATATAAAATTAAGAATAAAATAATTTCTAATAACTTTAGTATATGCAAGCACTAAAACGTCGCAGCAGAATATTTATTAAAACAATCGATTCGACTTGATTTAAATGAAAATCTATTTCACATAGGTGTGCATGCCAGCGTCATAAAGTCTTATCATACAAGTTAAGGGTTGAAATTAATTATAGCCTGATTTTAGAGACTATATAATGGATTGTAGGATACATTTTTGTTCTCATCTCGCGAAAACAATGGTGGAAGGACATATATGTAAATTTGAATCTATATCCAAAGAAAATATCATATGATGTAAAGCATAGATGGAATTTTACCTATAAAATATAAAAAGAATCATGTGCCTATAAAATGACACTAAATCAATATTGTCAACTTTATTTGGTGCGTGAAAATACTTTTATAAGTGATGATAAATGGACCATTCTTGAGATAATAAGAGATTTTTTAGAAGTTTTTCATGATGCAACATTATTTTTTTCAGGGGTATATTATCCCACATGCAATCAAGCTTTAGCCCATTTTTATGAAATAAGTCTTACTTTTGCAATTTTTCAAGTTATGTGTGTACAAATGGAGGAAAAGTTTTCACAATATTGGAGATTAGCTCCTTTAACATTTTGTATAGCTACTGTATTAGACCCTAGATTGAAATTACAAGGTGTAGAAACCCTTCTTAATGAAATAAACTCTAATATGAATACAACTAATATAAATGACATAGCAACAATTAAGGCAGATTTAGAAATACTTTTTTTGGAATATGCTACCCGATTAGGTAGATCCATAGCACCCACGGTCTCAACAGGCCCTCCCCAAGTACGTACATAAAGGAAAAAAGAAAGCCATTTGGAGTATTATGAAGAAATCTGAGGGAAGTAACTCTTCTTCTTCTGGAGGATCTTACAACCTTAATGAATTAACAATGTAGGTGGGGAGCGATCCTGTTACAATAGATGATAATGAAAAAGATGATTTTGATATTTTGCCATGGTGAAAATCATTCGAAACTAAGTTTCTCGAGCTTTCCGCCATAGCCTGTGATATATTAACAATACCAGCGTCTATAGTTGCATCAGAGCAGGCATTTAGTGCAAGTGGGCGCCTTATTGACCCCAGGAAGACTATATTTCAAGAAGAAAAAGTTGAGACCTGCATGTGCTTGCGGGATTGGTACTAATCAGAGGATAGAGAACAACACCTCGATAATGATTATATAGAGATAGAAGACGAGCTAACGGCGTTACAGATATCGTAGTATAATTTTTTTTAGAATGTATAATAGGTTTTTAACTTGTAATTTATTTTTAGAATGTATCATAGGCTTTTAACTTGTAATTTATTTTTTAGAATGTATCATAGGTTTTTAAAGTTGTAATTTATTTTTAGAATGTATTATAGGTTTTTAAAGTTGTAATTCTTTTTTCATTTATCAGAAGGTTTGAGTTTCATTATATATTGATCCAAGTTCAAACTTCAAACTTGTAATTTTTTTTGAACTTTTGTAACTTAAATTTCAAGGAAATACAATTTATTGATGTATGTTTTCAAAACATCATTAGTGTTATTCTACTTGTTTATATATTTAATTTTTTATTTTAATGAAAATGGTCCAAGAATTAAAAAAACTCAAAAAAAAATTTGTGGGCCGCCCGCGCGGCACGACCAGGGCCTTGCATGGGCCGTGCTGGGCGGACCCCAGAACAATCGGGCCCGGCCAGTAAAATAGATGGGCCTTGCTGGCCCGGATTGACACCTCTAGGTGAAATATCATCTTCCAATAAATTCTTATAATACTCGCAGGCCTCCTCGAAACAGCCAGTTCTACCCATCAATCATACAGCTATGACCATTTGAACCCATTTAAATGGACGACGTAACCCTTCTTAAGGGGAGAAATACCTATCTCCGCCATTCTGTATCTTCCCTCCCTTACCCAGCCCATCAATTACACAGTTGAACGTCATGCAATCCCGGGGGAAATTACGTCTTCAGCATATCACCACACATAACCATTGCGACATCAAACATCTCCTCTTCAAATAGAACGGTAAGCGCCAAGTCGTGTGACATGCGGCTCCATCCTCCAGCATCGTCCGAAAATCTTGAATCGCCTTTACCGCAATCCCGTATTCCTGCGCATATTCCTGCCTAGTGAGGTGTCGCACTTCGATCTGTATTTGGAGAGGGGAAGTGGCTTTGAAGGGGAGGTTGGTTTTGAAGATAGGGGTTTGGGTTTGGGTTGAAAGAGTGGGAGAGGGAGATGGGCATTGATTTAATTTAGATGGGATTTGGGAGATGATTTTGAGGAGCGGGCCTGTGGTTTTCATCCTGCGGCGCGGCAGAAACGGCAGAAATAAGCTTTGTTCGGGAGGGGTAGGGGCTTTGTTTGTTTGGGGGATTAGTTTTGAGGATGGTCATTGTAAGTGCACAAATATTACTTACAAGAATAGGGGGTGCCTGCATGGACTTATCCAAAGAAGATTGGGTGGAACACCGATGCCTGAAATCTGAGAAGAAGAAGAAGAACAGTAGGTCAGACGACCCTGGCTGCAAACAGCGCAAGGCCCTCCGATGCCTAAGTTAGTTCAACAACTCGACTAAGGATGGAGAAGATGAAGTTTTGGGGAAGAAGATGATACCAGCGTGTGGTCTCCCTCCTTTTCTTGTGCGCCTGCTGCTCCTTATATGGATAGGAAGAGAGGGAGAAGATTTGACTTTGGAGAGAGAGAGGAGACAAGAACGTGGCTCTGTCAAGGAGCGGTCCCATCGTAGCTCATCTTGTCCCATCGGAGCCTTACCCTGGCGCCTTGGGAGTTGTGGACGGTATGGATGACTATCAGAGGATATGGGCGGCGCCCGTGGCTTGTCGCAATTCCTGTAGCGTGCTTGAGTGTCCATGGGAGGACAGCTGTCAGTCTCTGCCTTGGCTAGCTCTCTGGCACTATAGCTGAGGTGCGTGACCGAGCTCAGGGCGTGTTGCTGAGGTCAGGGATGACCGAGGTCGAGAGTGTCGAGGTTGCAACACTTGACCGAAGTGGAATGTTGGCCGAAGTGGAGTCTGCCGAGATGGAAGCATGGGCCGAGTGGGAGCACCTGGCTGAGATGGAGTTAGCCGAGCTGAGATATGTGGCCGAGCTGGAGGATGCCGAGACAAGGACCCGCTGAAAGGGAAGAGATGGCGCTGCCGAGGGAGGCTAAGACCTGCTGAGCTGTGGTCTTTAGTGGCTCAGAAATATCCCCACACAGTCATAATCTTTAGAAATGATGATCTTACAAGTGGGGGTTTTGAGGGAGGATATAATCTCTTGGAGATAATGATCTTCATCATAGTTCCATTTGGAGATTGGGGTTTGGGTTGGGAGAGTGGGAAAGGGAGGCTTTAATCTCTTGGAGCACTTGGGCAAACTTCAATTTGGACATTGGGCTTAGGGTTGGCAGAGTGGGAAAGGGGGAGAGGAAGATGGGGGTTGATTTGGATGGGGCTTGGGATAAGACTATGAGGAGCGCGCGTGTGGTTTTCATCCTGTTGCGCTGCAGAAGAGGGGTTTGAGAACAACTTGCACATAGAGACGCGAGTGAGTGTTTTTTTTAACGAAAAGTCTAAATGGCCTGATGAATAGCGCGTAAAGAAGTCACATCAAGAAAAAAAATAAAAAATTTTCAAACATCCCCTCCAGCTGAGAATCCGGGCGCTCATCCGGCCTCCCTGTCCGACCGTATAAACGAGCTTTTTTTATAAGGCACGGAGATGATGAGATAGGGTTTAGAGCATCAATAAGTCTATATGGATCGAAAACATGGCCCAAAAGCATGATTGATCCGACGTGGAGGTCCACTCAACTAGCATTTGGTGGGGCGCGGTTTTCTGATTGTGGGAGCCCACCAGGAATTCAAAATCGCCTCTTTGAAAGAAAAACGAAAAAACCAGAGAGAAGGCTACCCTACCCTGGAACCAAATCGGCAACGCAGAGCACCCCCTCGCATATGCATCTCCCAAAATCGGGGACGCCTCCCCCTCGCATCTGCATCTCCCTCCCTCTCGGCCCTCTCACATCCTCACCCCCTGGATCTCATCTCTCTCTCGCTCGGCGACATCACGCACACTCTCTCTCGCATCAGCAGTCTCGCGAATCTGAGATGTAGCAAAGAGGGTTTAACGAGTGAGGCCGGCTGAGGGAGATGACCATCTTCGGCTACAACAAGCTCGAGGAGAGAAGGTTTGTTTCGGTTACGTGTTTTTGCACATTTGGGTCTTTGTAACGTTTTTTTTTTCCTGATTTCACTTTGGTTTTGGGGTTTTGTATCAGGAGAGCAAGATGTTAAAGTTCTTGGGGTTTATGTGGAATCCACTTTCGTGGGTTATGGAAGCTGCTATCATGGTTATGCTCTTGCTAATGGAGGGGTGAGTTTGTGTCTGATTTTGATGATATACTACTCGTTTTTTCTTCTGATTTTGAGTGATTTTGATAACTGGGTTTGATTTGTTTTAGCTTATTCTTCTAGGTGTTTTGGATTTGTAGGGGAAGCCGCCGGATTGGTAGGATTTTATGGGTATTATAACGTTTTTTGTCATCAACTCCACCATTAGTTTATCGAAGAGAACAACGCCGGTAATGTGGCAGCTGCTATCATGGCTCGTCTCGCCCCCAAGGCGAAGGTATTTAGATGATGAAGGAACTGGATTTTTGTAGATATTGAAAATTCTTCAATTGGAATGGATTTTATGTTAGATGGGATATATGAACTATTACCTCTTTATGTTTTAAACTTGATTTAGTGATTTGGATGCTAAAATGCATAGCTTTCACTGCCTGGTTTTATTTGAAGGAAAATTGTTCATGTATGCACTTCATGTTTGTGAATTCCATCTAAACTGGGAGTAATTCTATTTGGGCTAATTCTTGTTCTTTGTTTTCTGGGATTTCTTAGAGTCTTGATTAATGGATTTTCAGGTCCTCAGGGATGGAAGGTGGAGTGAGTGAGGAGATGTTGTTGTTCTTTGTCCC